>SJYC01092348.1:0-15737 GCA_006408675.1 Madoqua kirkii | reverse complement strand
ATGTTTCAACGTTATTCTCTCAAATCATCCTCCCCTCTCCTTCTCCCAGAGAGTCCAAAAGACTGTTCTATACATCCATGTCTCTTTTGCTGTCTCACATACAGGGTTATCATCACCATCTTTCTAAATTCCATATATATGTGTTAGTATACTGTATTGGTGTTTTTCTTTCTGGCTTACTTCACTCTGTATAGTAGGCTCCAGTTTCATCCATCTCATTAGAACTGATTCAAATGTATTCCTTTTTAAGGGCTGAGTAATACTCCATTGTGTATATGTACCACAGCTTTCTTATCCATTCGTCTGCTGATGGACATCTAGGTTACTTCCATGTCTTGGCTCTTATCAATGAACATTGGGGTACACGTGTCTCTTTCAATTCTAGTTTCCTCGGTGTGTATGCCCAGCAGTGGGATTGCTGGGTCTTAAGGCAGTTCTATTTCTAGTTTTTTAAGGAATCTCCACACTGTTCTCTATAGCGGCTGTACTAGTTTGCATTCCTGCCAACAGTGTAAGAGGGTTCCCTTTCCTCCACACCCTCTCAAGCATTTATTGCTTGTAGACTTTTGGCTTGCAGCCATTCTGACTGGTGTGAAATGGTACCTCATTGTGGTTTTGATTTGCATTTCTCTGATAATAAGTGATATTGAGCATCTTTTCATGTGTTTGTTAGCCATGTGTAAAATAAGTAATTTTAAAATAAATCCATTTACCTTAAGCTTTAATTATGAAAACACATGGAAAGTTATCTACAACATTACTCTTGAGGAAAAGCAAATAAAAATATGAAATGCAACTATTCACCTGTTGAAAGATCAAAAACACATACTCCTATACACAGAATGTCATTTGTCAAAGAAAATGTGTTTATTTGGGAATAGCAGAGGAATCTTTATTTGGGACATGCAAATAGCAAGCTAAAGGTGTGTCTGTTGTGGATTTGGCTGTAATTATGTGTAGAAAATGTAAAGAGGCAACGAGTTATATGAGAGTTGGATGAAATAAAAATCAAATGAAGAACAGCTTTGAAAATTCCCCAAGGAGACAAAACCAGTCTTGTTTCATAAACAAAACTCAATTCAGCTTATTTTCTGAGACCAACCTGATTGGGAGTTTCTAGCTCATGCCTCTGGTAACCATATGCAAAGTTTCTCAAGACTGATAGAAGGTAATCCCTAACCAAATTCCTGTCATTCAAGAAAGTTCCAGTGTTATCAAAATTCTATGAATCAAGTATTTATAGGAAGCCAGTCTTTTTGTCATTGGTTTTTGTTTTTGTTTTTTTTCCCTTGAGAGTACATGTGTGGGATCTTCCATTTTATATTCTCTGGTTCCATTCCTTCATATTTTTCCCTTTTGTTCAAGATCTTTCACAAAAAGCATTGCTGAGAAATTATCATTCAGGTGTTGTTAAATTTTTCTGCTATGCACTTTTTTATAGATGGATTGCATTGTATGTCCCTTGGATCTGAAGAGGGTTGTCCTCAGGTCTTTTTCCCATGAAGCTGAGGAGGATCATGCTCAAGTGTCTTGTCCCACAGATGAGGAAAGTAGGAGGGTCACTGCTTCATCTGAGTGAGAGGATTGGTGAAAGAATCTCACTTATGTCCCTCTGTGGTGGATGATTTAGTTTTCACAGTAGTCGAGTTTCAAGAAGTCTTTGAAAGGAAAAGAAGTTTGTTTTGTACATGTATTTTTGAGGAAGACATATGTCTACTATTACAAAACAGTAGAAATAAACTGGAAACCATAAGCTCAATGAATGTTATTGATTGAAATATGCTTCTCAACCAGTTTCCCCAACTGTTTATGTTTGTTGTTAAGTCACTCAGTCATGTTTGACTCTTTGAAACCCCATGGACTGCAGAATGCCAGGCTTCCCTGTCCCTCATCATCTCCCAGAGCTTGGGCAAACTCATGTCTATTAAGTCGATGATGCCATATATCCCAAGGTTCAGGACCTTGGACAACTTCTGCTTGATAACGTCCTATGTTATTTTTAGTTCTTGTGTTATTTTCCCTGACCTATTGACATAAAAATAACTTTCTTCCCTAGGGCACAAGTTCTCTTGCTGAGAAGTGAGGAGGTTTAGAGTTTTGAATTTTTTTCAGCACTTCTGGATACTTATTTTATTTGGTTTCTTGATATTTCAAAGCGTGGACAGAAGCACTGAAAGTGGTAGACATAACTATGAAAAGATTGTGAATTAGTCTTTCAAACTCTGTTGTTCCAACTCAAAAGAAAAAAAAAAAGTTTTTGGTGATTGCAAACCTTGAGCCGTTTCTATCCACTATAGTGTTTTTTGTAGTCTCTCCTCCAAACTATAAGCTTCCCCAATCTAATGTCATTTTTAAAGCTGGTATGACAAAAAAAAAAAAACAAAACAAAACAAAATTAGATATATAAGCAGTAGAAGAAAGAGTTTTTCTCATTTTGGCATCAGGAGTAATGACAGTGATCCTATAATGTACCTTCCAATTAAGGCAAGAATAGAATATATATTTTTTTCCACATGAAAATACATACCTGATTTTTTTTTTAAGGATAGATATAATTCTGTCCTTTTGCTTAGATTTCCTTTCTTTGAATGAAAGATGGTATCTTGCATATAACTGTATACACACACACAAACACACACACACTTACTATACAGAACACATGATAATCTGGTCCATTCACATTATGGGAATGTTTGTTTGAGCACCTTAAATTTCTACAGATCTGAAGTAATAAGTGAACTGATCTAGTATAAATAAGATTTTGGTGGAAGTCTGGAATATCTTGAGTGGAAGAGAAAGTTGAACTAAGTTTTAACCATCCACCAGATTTTTGGTCAATTTCCAATAACATGCCATTGATTGGGGGCAAATCAGCTTCTCTTTTAATAGTACTGTTACCGTTTTTATTTCCATTATAGAGATACACTAAGGGAGAAGATGATATAAGCTTGTGTATATTCCAATAGGGAGTGAATTCATGTTCACCAGGTTATATGAAATAGCAAAGTTACAAATACTCAGTAGGAGATACACTATGGGTTTGTCATCTCATCATTGTTTATGAAACAGAAAAATTTGAGATAAGAGTTTAGGCCTGAGTTGATGGTACCCAATGGAAACCAATAATATCTGGTGCTAATCTTCTAGAAGGGAAGAGACTAGTGATTTCAAATCTACCAAAGGAAAATCTTACATCTTTCCTACTTATATTTTGCCATCTTTCTAAATATAGTATCTAGGCCATCAGTCCTGATTAGTCATGATTATTGTTAGCTCTGGCATAAATATGTTGTTGCTGTTTTGTTGCTCAGTCATGTCTGAATTTGTGACCCCATGGACTGCAACATGCCAGACTACTCTGTCCTTCACTGTCTCTCAGAGTCTGCTCAAACACATGTCCATTGAGTTGATGATGCCATCAAACCATGGCATAAATATAACAATCAATAAGTTTAACAGAATCAGAGTATTTTTGTAAGGTGGGTATACAAGCTAAATCTGAAGTAAAGGGCAATAGGAAAATCAGGGAAAAAACAAGCAAAGGCATGAATGACATGATTTAACATGATACACAGTGAAGATGAAAAAGAAAAAAGAAAGTTATAAAGGTCTGGTTCATGTATCTTAGGTAAGCTATCTTCTTTAGATGCCATCTACTTTAGTCCTTAGGATTTTCCAGCTTTAGGTCACCAGTTAATACATATATCTCTACAGATTTGGGGGATTTCTTTAGATGTGACACATGAATCCTTAAAGTTTGGCTGTATCATGGTTGTTTAATATCATGTGAAGTAGGGTTCTTGCCAGTAAGATTAAAGATATCTTTTTGGAAATGTCTCTTCTGATAGATGAGATTTCTGGGCTGTAAGGTGTGATGTTTGACATCTGTTTCTTGGAAGAACACTGTGGAAAGCCTGCTCTATCAAAATGTCTATGGGCTTGATTATGCCTTTCCGAAATTGAAGGATATCTTTCTTTATTAGCTATGGGTCAAAAGAAATTGGGGCTAAGTACATCAATTGTCCTGTAATTATTTTTAAAGATATAAGTTTTTGGATCCTGGAGGGAGAGATATAAAATTTGGAAGAACCAAGAATAATACACTTGGTCAGGGTGTTCAGAGGGCTTCAACTCATTCAGCTGAGTCTTAATAATTAGATTTTTATGTTTGAGCAATGCTGAAGACTGCACATGATAAGTACAATCAAGGTGTTGCAGAAATGGCCAGACAACACAGACTCATCAAAACATCTGACTAGTAAGGTGAATTCCCAATCACTATGAAGTTCAAGGAGAGTTTCCCAAGGGAAAATAATCTTTTCTAATGGGTTTTGAGCTACAGAAGAAGCAGTCACATGTTTTCATGAAAAACTTCAGTCCAATGTGAAAATATACAAACCATTATAAAAACTTTCATGAGTGGGAGTGATTGTATGAAATCCATTCAGGTAGTTCACTGGATAAACGAAAATATCCAGGGATAGTTTGGATAGTTTTTCCAGCATTTAGAACCGATGCGACAAGCAGGGTAAGTGCTTTCTGCAGCCTTGTCAAAGGTTCCCTACCAATACTGATTCATGAACATTATTTTATCAGTAGCCAAGTGACAAGGTAGCAGGCTTCCCTGGTGGCTCAGTCATTGAAGAATCTGCCTGCCAAGCAGGAGGCACAAGAGATGCAGCTTCAGTCCCTGGATTGGGAAGATGCCCTGGAGAAGGGAATAGCAACCCACTCCAGTATTTTGCTGGGAAAATCCCATGGAAAGAGGAGCCTGAGATCCCTGAGGTCACAAAAGAGTCAAACATGGTTTAATGACTAGGCAACAATAACAAAGTGACAAGGTAAGCATCTTTTGCAGTCTTGTCAATGTTTCTCTACTAATATCAATACATGAATATTTCATTTTATCCAGTGCCAACTAATTTAATTTAGGAATGGTAGCAATAGAAATTTTAAATTTCCTAATTTTAAATTTCTAAATTTCCTGGCTTATTATTGGGTCACAATTAGAGTTTCTTTTCTTCATGATACCAGTAGCCTTTAGATCTTCAATTTCCTTTTTCTTTTTCAGGGACTTTTTTTTTTTTTTTTAAATTTTCCTGGAAAATTCACTCAGGTTGTCACCAGCAAAAGTAGTTTTCTGGCCTGTGACAGAGCTTTGTCTGTGGATCCCATAAGAGCAGCAATTTTTGAAGAAATAATCAATAATATGATTTCCTTTGGCTTCCAGAGAGTTGAACTTAGAATGCCCAGGGACTGTAATAATAGCCAAAGCTGCTGGCCAGAGTATAGCATCTTAAGTTTTGAACATAACTACCATTTTAAATATTGTGTCTATTGGAAGTCAAAAAAATCTGGTTTCTACAACATTCCAAAATCATGAAGTACTCTAAGGGCATGATAGCTATCATTATTTGTGTTTGCAGTTTTACCTTCTGGTAGATTACATGCTTGAATATCATTCAGCATATCATTCAATTTGTTGGGCTGAAGTGGCCAAAAGTAGGGGTATAACCTCATAAACCTCAAAAGGAGTTGTTATTGAGTATCCAGTGCAATATTTTCCATTTTCATTTTCCAGGTAAAAGCCATTAGTAAACCATGAACAGTCAACATTTGTCAAGGAGGTTTCTTTTAAGTTATTACAAGGGGTTGATAGGTGATTCATTCAAGTTAGATATATATAGGAGAGCTTTTCCATGGAAGAAGGAAAAAGAGTAACTGGATTGTTACAATGACTGAGTGACATGTAGGTTGGTTAGTGAAAGGATTTTATAAAAAGTAAGAGAGCTTGCTGAAAAATGTTGAGAATGATGTGAGGTCAAGAGAACTTTGACTGCATGAGGTACAAAGATGGTCATAGGATCTTATGACCATTTCTTCAGTGGACTTTACCAGAAGAGAGTGGCAAGGATAGTCTCAAGCCATGAGGTGTAACACTGGGTCATGAGATCTAGTTGTTGCCTGTGATAACCTAGAGGCTGTGGTAGCCCCCAAATTTTTGAGTAAGTACTCTGAGGGTATTATCCTCTTTTTCATAAACAAAAAGGAAACAGGGGAGTTTATAATTCATATGCTGCTGCTGCTGCTAAGTCACTTCAGTCGTGTCCGACTCTGTGAGACCCCATAGATGGCAGCTCACCAGGCTCCTCTATCCCTGGGATTCTCCAGGCAAGAAGACTGGAGTGGGTTGCCATTTCCTTCTCCAATGCATGCATGCATACTAAGTTGCTTCAGTCATGTCCGACTCTGTGTTACCCCATGGACAGCAGCCCACCAGGATCCTCTGTCCACAGGATTCTCTAGGCAAGAGTATGGGAGTGGGTTGCCATTTCCTTCTCCATAGTTCATATATCTGAAGGCAAAATAATTTTTTAAGGTTTCCTTCAAGATTTTAAAGGCAAGATCATCTTGGTTTTTCAAGATAATGGGAGTTTAGTGGCTTCTATTAAGACAAGCAAAGCCTGGACCATGAAAGATAAGTTTGGAATCAATTGTAATAATAAGCAGCTACTACAAAATACCTTATAATTGACATTTACTTTTAGGTTTGTGAAAATACAAGATGCCATGAAGGCTTTTGGGATCTATCTAGGTGTAACACTTGTTCTGAGATAAAATACCTTAAATATTGGACTTGATTTTGAACAGTATCCAATTTTTCCTTTGAGAACTTGTGTCCCTTAGTGGCTAAGAGATGTAACAGATAAAATCTGTTTTCTTGTGAGGAAGAGGTTTGACAAGGTGAGCACAGAAGTAAACCGTCTATATATTGTTAAATAGTAGAGCCTCCAGAAGATTTTGTATCATAAAAATCAACTTTTAAATTTTGTGAGAAGAAGGACTTTTGGAAGAACCATGGGCCATTTCTGTTGAGGTATATTATTGTCCTTCTAAGGTAAAAGCAATAATATGTTGGCCAGTCTTACAAACCATAATACTAAACAATGTATTGATCATGATGAAAAACTTGCTTTCAGTAGGGATTAATGCTAATAATGTATGGGGATTAGGAACAACAATATGATGAGAAATGACAATGTTATTCATTGCTTCAGTTCAGTTCAGTCACTCAGTCGTGTCTGGCTCTTTGCAACCCTATCAATCACAGCATGCCAGGCCTCCCTGTCCATCACTAACTCCCAGAGTTCACTCAGACTCACATCCATTGAGTCAGTGATGCCATCAAGCCATCTCATCCTCTGTCATCTCCTTCTCCTTCTGCCCTCAATCCACTCATTGCTTAGAGATCCTGAACAAATCTTTATCCTCAATCATTAGGTTTTCTTACAGGTAAAAATAGGGGCATTCCAAGGACTATTGCAAGGGATAATAAGTTCCTGTGCTTTATAGTCTTCTATGGCATGTCTTGGACTTCCCAGGTGCACAGTGGTAAAAAACTTGCCTGCCAATGCAGGAGATGCAAGAGAAGCAGGTTCAATCCCTAAGTTGGGAAGATCCTCTAGAGAAGGAAATGGCAACCCACTCCAGTATTCTTGCCTGAAAAATTCCATGGTTAGAGGAGCCTGGCGATTATAGTCCATTGAGTCACAAAGAGTAGAAAACAACTGAGCATGAACACACATGATAAGTCTTATGCTCTGTAAACTTAAAGTCTTTGTTTATAGGGTATTGATTAATTATTGAGAGAGATTTTCAGAGATCCATTTGGATCTGAACCAAGAGAGGGATAATATGAATTCTGTCTATGTCTGTGGAAGATGTTGCTCATAGACTAAAGGAACACTAAATAATGCAGAAGTGTCTGAAATTTGTCCTTCTATGGTTTGTAAGAGCTATAGGAGAAGTGGGTAACAGAGGATGAGATAGCTGAATACACCACCAATTCAATGGATATGAACTTGAGCAAACTCCAGGAGATGGTGAGAGACAGGGAGGCCTAGCATGCTGTAGTCCATGGGGTCGCAAAGAGTCAGACACAACTTAACGACTGCACAACGTGGTTCATAAAGTATTGGTCATATGAAAGAGTAAAAGTTTGGATTATCTTGGGCATTAGACTTAAGGGTCTTAAAACTTGAGTTACAGTCTCTTGAATTTATTTTTCATTCAAGAGAAAAAAATGTCAGCATGATATTTTTCTAGAAAATTTCATTCTAATAAATGAAGAAGAGCCACGATACTGAGGAAAAATAAGTGTTTATCTTATACAGGTCCCAAGGGAAATGGATATAGGTAAGAAAGAGACATATTGTGATTAATTTGAACTCTTCACTATTTGAAAGGATTGTTTATTTGTAGTGGGGTTGTGAACTGATAGAGTAGCTCCTGTGTCAATTGATATGTAAGGGATTTATATCAGATCTGGGAAATAGGTTCCTCCAGCCTGTTACATGGTAGAATTGGAAATAGCCCCTGCACTCCTTTGGAGTTCCATCACTGGAATGACCTTGACCTTTGGCTTTTGGAAAGCTGTAACTATCTAGACTTTGAAAAAAAAAATCTCTTCCAATGGCTAGTTTTAATTTTTATTTTATTTTTTTAACAATAATGACAAAATAGGAAGAGTTTGTTTGAAAACTATAATTGTCTAGCTTTAAAAAAAATCAACTGCAGTCTCTCAAAGGTCAGTTGAGTGTTGTGTGTTTTTTTTGTTTGTTTGTTTTGTTTTACAATAAGACAAAATAGGTTAGGAACAGTTTCCTTGGGAGATTCCATCTGTTGAAAACTTTTAGCCATGCCCTCTTTTTATGGAATCATCTTCTATGGCATGTGCTAACTGATTAGCTATGTTGACAAGGTCAAGGTAAATATTATTCTTCATTCTCTTTTGGTTATCTTGACTAACAGAGAAAAATCTCTGTTTTAACTATAAATATAGAAGTAAAGGCCACATTGATAGAGTCAATGAATATAGAGAGTCTATATTTTCTTTAAAAACAATTTTGAGTCTGCTATAGTAATCATGAATAGATTCAATAGGCTTTTCAATTGTGGGCACAAAATTCAATCAGTTCAGTTCAGTCTCTTAGTCATGTCCAACTCTTTGCGACCCCATGAATCGCAGCACGCCAGGCCTCCCTGTTCATCACCATCTCTCGGAGTTCACTCAGACTCACATCCATCGAGTGCGTGATGGCATCCAGGCATCTCATCCTTGGTCGTCCTCTTCTCCTCCTGCCCTCAATCCTTCCCAGCATCAGAGTCTTTTCCAATGAATCAACTCTTTGCATGAGGTGGCCAAAGTACTGGAGCTTCAGCTTCAGCATCATTCCTTCCAAAGAAATCCCAGGGTTGATCTCCTTCAGAATGGACTGGTTGGATCTTCTTGCAGTCCAAGGGACTCTCAAGAATCTTCTCCAACACCACAGTTCAAAAGCATCAATTCTGCAGTGCTCAGCCTTCTTCACAGTCCAGCTCTCACATCCATACATGACCACTGGGAAAACCATAGCCTTGACTAGACGGACCTTAATCGGCAAAGTAATGTGTCTGCTTTTCAATATGCTATCTAGGTTGGTCATAACTTTTCTTCCAAGGAGTAAGTGTCTTTTAATTTCATGGCTGCAGTCACCATCTGCAGTAAGTTTGGAGCCCCTCAAAAATAAAGTCTGACACTGTTTCCACTGTTTTTCCATCTATTTCCCATGAAGTGATGGGACCAGATGCCATGATCTTCGTTTTCTGAATGTTGAGCTTTAAGCCAACTTTTTCGCTCTCCTCTTTTACTTTCATCAAGAGGCTTTTTAGCCCCTCTTCACTTTCTGCCATAAGGGTGGTGTCATCTGCATATCTGAGGTTATTGATATTTCTCCCGGCAATCTCGAGTCCAGCTTGTGTTTCTTCCAGTCCAGCGTTTCTCATGATGTACTCTGTATATAAGTTAAATAATCAGGGTGACAATATACAGCCTTGATGTACTCCTTTTCCTATGGAACCAGTCTGTTGTTCCTTGTTTAGTTCTAACTGTTGCTTCTTGACCTGCATACAGATTTCTCAAGAATTCCAAAGTTCAATTGGTACATGCATTAATTTTGTCCCCATGTACTAGCTTACAGATATTCCTCAGGATGGCAAGATGTAGCCTTTGGTATAGGACAGGAGCTTGGTCATATAAAAGAGCTATTTGTTGGCTGACTTGAAATTCCAAAGATTTTTTTGAGGCTTTCCCTATGAGCAGTTTTCATCCAATGCTGGACCTAACATTCTCCAATAAGCTTGTGGATTAATTGATAAAGATCAAAGGTTCAGTTTGAATTACAATATTGAATTATTTGGAAAATCTTTAAGGATCCTTTGGAAAAAGATCCTTTGAAAGATAAGCTATGACCAACCTAGACAGCATATTAAAAAACAAAGACATTACTTTGCCAAAAAAGGTCTGTCTAGTTAAAGTTATAGTTTTTCCAGTAGTCATGTATGGATGTGAGAGTTGGACTATAAAGAAAGCTGATCACTGAATAATTGATGCTTTTGAACTGTGGTGTTGGAGAAGACTCTTGAGAATCCCTTGGACTGTAAGAAGATCCAACCAATCAATCCTAAAGGAAATCGGTCCTGAATATTCACTGGAAGGACTGATGCTGAAGCTGAAACTCCAATACTTTGGCTACCCAACGTGAAGAACTATTTCATTGGAAAATACCCGGATGCTGGGAAACATTGAAGGCAGGAGGAGGAGGGGACAACAGAGAATGAGATGGTTGGATGGCATCACCAACTGGATGGACATGAGTTTGAGCAAGCTCCAGGAGTTCAGGATGGACAAGGAAACTTGGAGTGCTGCAGTCCATGGGGTCGCAAAGAGTCAGATACTACTGAGTGAGTGATCTGAACTGAGGATCCTCAATTACTTTCGGAAAATAGTTTACTATAGACCCAAGTTCAACTTTAGTCCATGGAACAAAATTAATTAATGGTTTAACAGGATCCTCAGAACACTTAAATTTAAAAGGGAACGTTTTAATAGGTTCAGTCCGTAAAGTTTAGGAACCAGAGAATAAAGGGAAGAAAGAGGATTTGAAGAGGGCAAAGTTGAATATAGAGGAGGTCGAGTAATGAGGTTACAGGAAACCCTGGCTCCTGTCACCAAAGAAGAGGCCTCAGCTGCCTGGTTTATCTCCTTTATTTCCTTAAGCTAACTTAGAAATGCTATTTTACAAAGAGGTAATTTTAACACATTAATGACCAGAGACATATTAATATACTTTTTTGTTACCTGAACATTATCGACTGGAAACATTTTAATATTCACTCACATTAAAAAATTGCTGACCACAGGCATTAGTTTCTGCAAAAAATCCCCTGGCCAATAATGTGTTAAAATGCTGAACTAGGTACCAATTAAAATAGTTATCCCACTCAGATTGTTTAGTTTTTATTGCCTTAGTCTTCTAATTTAGTCTGAAGAAAATATGTTTCAGCAGATTGAAAGTTTTTCATAATGTCCACTGGAGTTCTACATTATCTTTAGTAAGACTAGATCATCTAGTCAAAAGTGCACATGAGGATGGGCCATAATTTTTTAACATAAAATCAGCCAGGATCCCTGAAAAAAGGTCACTATTATGACATCGAGATGACTGGCATCTCATATCTCACGGGCTTTTCTGACAGCAAAAGAAAAATCCCTAGCCTGATGGATGTGCTTTCAGGGTTGGGAGCTTTGTTTCACAGTGTGTCTTTGATGGGATTCCCTCACTTTTCTCCTGGAAGACAGCTTTGCCCTATTGTCTGACCCATGACCAGTTGTCCCTTGTTTCATGTAAATTGTCTTGCAGTTGACAGATGACCTACTGTCAGTCTGGTTTGTCTGTGATTAATTTATGCTCTCACTTAAGTCTTTAGAGACTAAAGTCTCTAAAGGTAGGTGCCAAGTATTCTAACGCCATTTATTTGTTCTACCTTTACCCACTTATAGAATTTTTAATTTTTGCTCTCATTCATTCCAAAGAAATTACACCAAAATTCTAGCATGTTTGCAGTAAAACAAAGTGTTCACTGAAAAGAATAAACTTTTAAACAGATGCTTAACGCCCACCCAAATTGAGGGAGACTAGAGTCTGAGAGGATAATTACCAATCCAAAACTAGACAATGGCACAGATGCAATAAGCTCCAGGGCTCTCATGGGGGTACTGCACACAATTTTAAGGGTCATATCTCTTGGGGGTCATCTTCTTTGGATCCCACTTCCAATGCAGAAAAAAATATCTACCTAAATAAAAAGATAAAATGAAGCGAGCTCAATATTGTCAAAAATGGTCTCATTTGATAGTAGCAGAAGAATTGCAATTCAGGATAAAGACTGTAGCAAGCTTCAGGAAAGTCTGTTGAGGATTTGGGATAAGCTGTGTTTATGGACAGGGAAGGTAAAGAAGTGAGAACTCAGTTAGAATCTATTAATAAAGCAAATGAAGAGTAACTTTGAAAATTTCCAAGGAGACAAAACCAGACCAGTCCCATAAACAAAGTTCAATTCAGTTTATTTTACAAGACCAGCTTATCCAGAGTGACTTATTCACACCTCTGGAAAACATAAGCAAAATTTCCCAAGATTCCTTGATCAATTTCCTGTCATTTGAAAACATCCCAATGCTATCAGTTTTCTGTAAATTAGGTACTTATGGGAAATCCATCTCTCAGTCCTCAAGTTTTGTTTCCCTGAGGGCATATGTATGAGATTTTCTATTTTCTATTCTCTGCTTCCATTTTAGACTGAAATTCTTTCACAGAGCATATGTAGGATTTGGGGGATATAAAAAATGGAGAATACTTTTGGAAGATTATTAAAACTTCTTTTTAAGAACAATTGCATAAATGAGTCAAATTATAACATACCACAGAAATGTTTTTAGGTTCATATTTTTCCCTGTGATATTGTTTTGACATTGTTTCAAAATGGTGGAAAATATTCTCTGAAGTTTTTAAAATGGAGATCTTTAGTCAGTTAAGATATTTTAACTGCAATCACATAAAAAAAGAAGGTAGACAAAATGACCTTACCATGCATTCCAGTTTTATGCTTCTTTATGGCTATAGAATAAATATGTTTTGACTATTATTCCTTTACAAATAGCAAGTGGGAGTATGAATATTGACATTCCATGCATAGTAATCAAGATAATATCTATTTTTATGAGGGTACAGTTCTTAATTAAGGTTAGTCCGAGTGGGTCACCTTAGTAAAATAATGAAAAGTCAAAGTGCCAGTATTCAAGGTTGCATTGCCTTATAAATAGTTTATTATTGCTTCCTACTCTCTATATTACTAGGTTGGCTATCTTTATATGATAACATTTTAATTTTATTCTCATTTTCAAGTGAACATTTTGTTGTTGTTGCTCAACCCTAACCCTTCTAAAAATACCTAATTATTTAATGGATATTCAGAATAACATTGGATTTTTATCAAGGAAGGAAAAACAGTGGACAAGACAAAAAATACATATGATTTTCCAGTATCTCCTAAGTTTCAACTTCCTTTTTATAGACAATATCAAACTGTGGACATATTCTCTTACAGTAGATGAATTTCATCATAAATTATGTGTCTGGTGATAAGTTCAATTATTTTACTTGGTCAATGGCTTGGACCACTTATTTCTAACGCCTTCTTGCTGGAAGATAAGGAATGAAGTTTGGTGTCACACTATCACTCAACCAGGAGGCTATTCCATTCAGTGCTAAGACTGAGACTCAGTACTCCCCCATTGACTACTACTTTCTAAAAAATAAGTCATTGTTTTGCAAGTTTAGGTTTTAAAGGTTTATTTGATGAGTTACATAGAAAAGGGTATAACAAGCTTTTTTTTTTTTTTGCAATGTCCTTCATCAGACTCTGTACATTTACCTTCCTTAGGTTTATCTAGAACCAAAAGCTGTTAATATCTTCATTTTATTAATAATCAAACAACTGTTTAGGAACATTAAGTGACTGTCAAATAAGTTACTAAATCAATCCAGCCTAGAATTATCTGTCTCAAAAATGACAATGTTTTATTCAGTTGTAAGTAAATCATTCATAGATAGTAATCAAGAGAAACTACTGCAAGAAAGAAAGATGAGAGATATAAGGTTAATGAATCTGCAAAGGATTCGTATGCATGAGTATCTTAGAATTAGTATGATTTCTTCACTGTGGTTAAGCCAATTTAGACTTCTATTACTTTACCTTGAAGTGATTTAAATTCTAAAGGGCAGAAGAAAAGAAGTACATTTATTTCCCTTCCCCCCCCATCTCTTCTTGTATCTATAATCAGTAAATTTAAATAATACCTACTAGTTTCATAAAACTTGCTTCAAATATCCTATTTATGAATTCCAAAGAGGTTTTTTTTTTGATGATTATTGTTAAAAAGGAAAGTTTGGCTTGTATGATTCTACAGGATGTCTAGAGGAAGAATGTGATATCCTTAAGGTTTTATGTGTGTTCTTTTATGATTTTAGTTTGCTTTTAATTTTTAAGATTTTAAATTTAAGCCCTTTGCCCAAGGGAGAAATTCCAGAACTGCTGTCTTGGCTCTCATGTTTTTATACACATTTTAGATATATGAAGGAAGAGCAGGGGATAGGATAAAGAAACAAGCAACTTGTTCACATGATCCATAGAGGGCAGATGGAAGCAGGTTACGAAAAATGTAAATGCATTGGATATAGAAATATTAATCGTCAGCCCAGACAGAGATGGTTAGCAATTTTATGTCTTTTTTACCTGGATAGGGTGAAATGTAGTTGCCATAGCATTTTACATACATATCACTTATATGCATTCAATACTTACACAGATAAAATTAATTTCAATCTCCTCACACACTGATTGATAGGTCAGTGTTTCTATTTTCTTGCTGTGAAAACAAAAATTCAGAGAAATTCAGCTATTTACCCAAGAAAGCATAGCTGGGAAAATGTAGAGCTTACCTCATTCCGGGTATCTTTTTTTCTAATTTTGAAGGCTTTCATACATATCACTCTCTGTTCAACTGTTTATGCATGTGTACCTAAAAAGCTACTGTTGTGCAGAATTTTGTTGGAAGAGGGAAAATGCTGTTGTATAACTTTATTTTATAAAGATCTGTGAAGGATAGAAGATATTATGTATAACAAATATTAACTTTTCAAGGGATAAAAGTACAATATTCTTCAAGTACAAGAGTAAATACAAGAAAAACTCTATTTCCAGAAGAACCCTATTTTGTGCCAAATGTGCTTTTACACTGATTAGAAACAGTTCCTCATTCACAATGTAAAAATGATGTTATTATTTTAATTTATATATAACATATGACATGAGTGATTTTGTGACTAATTTCGGCCTCTGGTTCTTTTCCCACCCGAAGTCATACATTTGGCCATTTAATTTTTACAAATCTACTGTCTCAAATTTCACAGTTCATTTTCAAGTTAGAAAACATACTGATGTGTTTCCTTTCTATTTCTTCCTGAATATATTTGTGTTATCTTTTTGTGCGATAATGAATCATTTTTTGACACATTCCAATATTTTTTTCTCACATGCCTTTCCTTTTTTCAGCTCCAAATAATGAAATCATCACTGACCCCAATGGCATTCATTTCTATTCTGATTTGTGTGAAGAACTCTTAGATTGAAGTTTTACACTGTCAACAACTAGAGGGGCTGGCTATGATCTTGTCACAGTCTATTTGTTTTACACTGTTTCTTTTTTCCTTCCACACATTCCTTGAATGTAACTTCATGTGAAAATATGGTTAGTGGGCTGTTTTACTTATTTTTCTATTTCACCAAGGGAAATGCTA
>SJYC01092345.1:0-23066 GCA_006408675.1 Madoqua kirkii | reverse complement strand
ATGCGAAGTGTTGACTCAGAGGAAAAGACTCTGATGCTGGGAGGGATTGGGGGCAGGAGGAGAGGGCACGACCGAAGATGAGATGGCTGGATGGCATCACAGACTTGATGGATGTCAGTCTAGGTGAACTCTGGGAAACAGTGATGGACAGGGAGGCCTGGCGTGCTGCAATTCATGGGGTCGTGAAGAGTCAGACACAACTGAGCAGCTGAACTGAACTGAAGAATGATCTGGCTAGAGCAGTGACCCTAGCCTTTACCCAATTTAGATGAATAGAGATATGAAGAAATAAAATTTCACTCAGGAAGACAAAAGGATCAAAGTTAATATAAACCGTTTGTATCAAGGCATAAAGAGCATGTCCATGCGGTTGAAAAGTGATCACTGAGGGCAACTGACTCAAGGTTAAAAGAAATTAGACCACGTAGAGCTTTGAAAACAATAGTAAGCTGGCAGGTCTTCTCTAGAAATGAGAAGCAAGTAAAGATTTGAGACTTTTAAGAAAGAAAGTTAAACAGGCTATGATTTTCAGTATGTCAGAAACTTTGTAGTCATTGTAATTCAAGTCCTGTCAGTCTTTATTTCTAAGACTCAGGTGGATAATATAACAGATTTCATAGAGATGTTTCGAAAAAGCACAGGTATTTCTGTTTTCAAATGTTTACTCAATTCATGATAACAATGGAATTTCTTTAAAAACATAGTTTGATTGGAACACAGTCATACGATTCATTTATGTGTTGCATGATGCTTTTCATGCTACAGTGACAGATTTGAATATTCACAATAGAGGCTGTATGTTCAACAAAGCTTCAAACACTTCCTGTCTGACCGTTTACAGGAAAACAAAAGTCAACTCTTGATATAGAAAAAACAAAATTAAAGCCAAAATTTGGTTATTTGAAAGAGTTAACACATTAACTACACCCTAGCAAGACTGACAACAGATAAAATAAAATATAAACTAAAAATAGTAAGAATGAAAAAGTGGACTTACCTATAAAATACAAATATTAGGAAATAATATGTAATAACAAAAAGTATAATATTACTTTTGGAGAAGAAGAATTTTAACATATGAGATGAACAAATCTGTCAAAAAAACCCCATAACCTTCTATGGAAGGAAAATATCTTTGAATATTTATATTTTTATATTGCTATTTAAAATAAATGTTATTATTGATTAACCTCCCCTAAATTAAAAAAAAAAAATCAGGTCCAGGTAGCTTTGGAAAGTAAGAACTAAGGGTTTACTCCCAAGGTCTTTAGAAAGGCAAGATTAAAAAATAATAATTTTATAGTAGTTTTTCTGTGTAGTAACTGGGAGCACAGGAACATAATCTTTGCCAGAGTCTTAGTTTATCAACATCTGGGTATACTGCCTACTATTTTTCAATACTTATTTGCAAAATTGTGACTTAGATTTTCACTAACTGACTTGAAAAACTACAATCTTTCTCAAATGTGATTTTAACCTCTACTCAATCTCTGTTATATTACTCAATTCACGGTAAGGCATTGCTAAAACTGAATATTCTAGAATTCTCTCCTCTCTGACTTAATAAATTAGCCCTTAGTCCAGAGAGGATTTGTTATATGTTTATTAGCAGACTTGATTGAATGCAGCCTGCTTTTGAAAACAGAGTTATAACTTCTTAAGCTTTTCACAATATCATTTATGGTAACTCATTCTTATTGAAAATTTATGAATCTAATACAGTGCAGTTAATAGATTTAATAAATGCTCAAATTTTACATGCTTAAAAAGTAACACCAAGAAACAAAGAGGATTATGGTACTCTTTTACTGTTTTGTTATTAGGTGGTCCTAGTTACTGGTAGTTATACTGACCTCTCTGACAGGAATGTCATGAAAAATGTTTTATTAATGATTGGAGATCATTGTGAAAATGTGAAGTGCCATATAAATACTGAATTATTCCTGACATAAGGAACTAGACCATATCAGCTGTTCTAGCAATAAATGTCAGAACATGAGATTATTTCTGGAAAGAATCTATTGTCTAATCTCTGTCCCTTCAGTTTTTTGAAGAAATTAAGGGTAAATGATTTACAGTTAGTAAAACTGAATAAACTCTACTGGATTCTGGAAAGGTTGAAGGCAGGAGGAGAAAAAGATGACAGAAATGAGACGATTGTTAAATACTGAATTATTCCTGACATAAGGAACTAGACCATATCAGCTGTTCTAGCAATAAATGTCAGAACATGAGATTATTTCTGGAAAGAATCTATTGTCTAATCTCTGTCCCTTCAGTTTTTTGAAGAAATTAAGGGTAAATGATTTACAGTTAGTAAAACTGAATAAACTCTACTGGATTCTGGAAAGGTTGAAGGCAGGAGGAGAAAAAGATGACAGAGAATGAGACGATTGGCTGCCATCACTGACTCGATGGACATAACTTTGAGCAAGCTCCAGGAGTTGGTGATGGCCAGGGAAGCCTGGTGTGCTGCAGTTCATGGGGTTGCAAAGAGTCAGACACGACTGAGCAACTGAACTGAACCAATCTACTGGATTACTTAGTAGGATCACAAAAATAACAGACTAACAGTTAGAGCAGAAAGATCACAGGGTTAGAAAAAATAATATGAAATTCCAAAAGTAAAACAAAAAATGTCTCTAATATATGAATAGACCAAGGAATTCTGTTCAAAGACATGCCTGCATACATCTGAGCTAAGTTTCTTCAGTCATATCTGACTCTTTGCGACGCTATGAACCACAGCCTGCCAGGCTCCTCTGTTCATGTGATTCTCCAGGCAAGGATATTGCAGTGGGTTGCCATGCCCTCCTTCAGGAGATCTTCCCGACCTAGAGACTGAACCCATTTTTCTTATGTATCCTGCACTGACAGGCAGGATCTTTACCACTGGTGCCACCTGGGAAACCCCAGAGAAATGCATACTTAATAATGAAGAGAATAAGGAGACTATGGCATTTTAGTTCTACATGATACATACAGAGTAGGATAGTTCCAGAAATAAATTCTACGTAATAAGTGTAATGATGGAACTGTTATAGAAATGAGAATGTGTTAAATGCATACTATTCATAGTTCCACTGGAGAAGGCAGCAGATAAATTCCCATAAACTGCAAAAATAATCAACCTGAAAAAAATGAACAAAAAATCACTGCATTATAACTTAAGTTTAGTTCAGTTACTCAGTCATGTCTGACTCTTTGCAACCCCATGTACTTCAGCATGCCAGGCTTCCCTGTCCTTCACCAACTCCTAGAGCCTGCTCAAACTCAGGTCCATTGAGTCAGTGATGCCATCTAACCATCTCATCCTCATCATTCCCTTCTGTTCTTGCCTTCAATATTTTCAAGCATTAGGGTTTTTTCCATTGAGTCAGTTCGCATCAGGTGGCCAAAGTATTGGAGTTTCAGCTTCAGCATCAATTCTTTCAATGAATATTCAGGACTGATTTCCTTTAGGATTGACTGCTTGGATCTCCTTTCTATCCAAGGGACTTTCAAGAGTCTTCTCCAACACCATAGTTCAAAAGCATCAATTGTTTGATGCTCAGCATCCTTTATAGTCCAACTCTGACATCCATACATGACCACTGGAAAAATCATAGCTTTGACTAGACAGACCTTTTTTGACAAAGTAATGGTTTAAAGAAATTAGTTCGATTTTGGAAATAAAAAAAGAAAATCTATTTGTTGGTGCTACTAAAAATATTATCTTTGACTATCCTAGGACTCTTAAAATACTCATAAGGGAAGAAAGAAAACAATAGGATTTGACATTACTATAAATCTGATTAAGCTGGGTTTATGGTTTTAAGCAGAATACATCATGAGAAACACTGGGCTGGAAGAAATACAAGCTGGAATCAAGATTGTCAGGAGAAATATCAGTCACCTCAGATATGCAGATGACACCACCCTGATGGCAGAAAGTGAAGAGGAACTAAAAAGCGTCTTGATGAAAGTGAAAGAGGAGAGTGAAAAAGTTGACGTAAAGCTCAAAATGCAGAAAAAAAAAGATCATGGAATCTGGTCCCATCACTTTATGGGAAATAGATGGGGAAACAGTGGAAACAGTGTCAGACTTTCTGTTTTTGAGCTCCAGAATCACTGCAGATGGTGACTGCAGCCATGAAATTAAAAGACGCTTACTCCTTGGAAGAAAAGTTATGACCAACTTAGATAGCATTTTCAAAAGCAGAGACATTACTTTGCCGACTAAGGTCCGTCTAGTCAAGACTGTGGTTTTTCCAGTGATCATGTATGGATGTGAGAGTTGGACTGTAAAGAAAGCTGAGCACTGAAGAATTGATGCATTTGAACTGCTGTGTTGAAGAAGACTATTGAGAGTCCCTTGGACTGCAAGGAGATCCAACCAGTCCATTCTGAAGGAGATCAGCCCTAGGATTCCTTTGGAGGGAATGATGCTAAAGCTGAAACTCCAGTACTTTTGCCACCTCATGCAAAGAGTTGACTCATTGGAAAAGACTCTGATGTTGGGAGGGATTGAGGGCAGGAGGAGAAAGGTATGGCAGAGGATGAGATAGCTGGATGGCATCACTGACTCGTTGGATATGAGTTTGAGTGAACTCTGGGAGTTAGTGATGGACAGGGAGGCCTGGTGTGCTGCAATTCATGGGGTTGCAAAGAGTCGGACTTAACTGAGTGACTGAACTGAACTGATGGTTTTAAGTGCTCTGGTGTCTCAGATGTTAAAGAAGCTGCCTGCAATGCAGGAGACCTGATTCAATTCCTGGATCAAGACAATATCCTGGAGAAGGGAATGGCTAGCCACTCCAGTATTCTTGCCTGGAGAATTCCGTGGGCAGAAGAGCCTGATTGGCTACAGCCCATAACCTCGCAAAGAGCTGGATATGACTGAGAGACTGGCAGTATCACTTTTGTGGTTTTTTAATGTTTTTAGGAGACATACTTTAGAAAAGTGAGAAGTATTACATTTTCAGTACACTGGCATAAGTGTTAAGAATATTGCAAATTTGAGTAACATGGAAGATAAGACAAAAATTAAAGGAAATAGACAAATATATTGAAGTTTAAAATGTTACATGAGACATTTAGCAGTATCATGAAGGACAGAAGCCATCAACTTCTATAACCTCACAAAACCCTCAAAGCAATTGAGTTAGTTAAGGACTAAACTAAAAGGTAAATAGGGCTGGAAAAATCAGTGACAGTGTTTTGAAAACTATATAAATGGTGTGCTGAGGTATAACGTGATTTGTGGGTTTAAACTCCACAAAATTTCTGAAAGTGGAGATGAACTTGGTATGAAACAGCTAGATTGACTAAAAGTGTAACTAAAAGGAAGTTATACCCAAGGATCACTCGTCTCATTTCATGCAACCTGCAGATGATGGATGATTCCACTTCTACAGAGCAGAGATTTTTATCTACACATTATTCCTGGTTCAGTTCAGTTCAGTTCAGTCACTCAGTCATGTGCAATGCTTTGTGACCACATGAATCACAGCATGCCAGGCCTCCCTGTTCATCACCATCTCCCAGAGTTCACTCAGACTCACATCCATCGAGTCCATGATGCCAGCCATCTCATCCTTGGTCGTCCCCTTTTCCTCCTGACCCCAATCCCTCCCAGCATCAGAGTTTTTTCCAATGAGTCAACTCTTCACATGAGGTGGCCAAAGTACTCGAGTTTCAGCTTTAGTTTCATCATTACTTCCAAAGAAATTTCAGGGTTGATCTCCTTCAGAATGGACTGGTTGGATCTCCTTGCAGTCCAAGGGACTCTCAAGAGTCTTCTCCAACACAGCAGTTCAAATGCATCAATTCTTTGGTGCTCAGCCTTCTTCACAGTCCAACTCTCACATCCATACATGACCACAGGAAAAACCATAGCCTTGACTAGACGAACCTTAGTCGGCAAAGTAATGTCTCTGCTTTTGAAAATGCTATCTAGGTTTGTTATAACTTTTCTTCCAAGGAGTAAGTCTCTTTTAATTTCATGGCTGCAGTCACCATCTGCAGAGATTCTGGAGCTCAAAAAAATAAAGTCTGACACTGTTTCCACTGTTTTCCCATCTATTTCCCATGAAGTTATGGGACCAGATACCATGATCTTCATTTTCTGAATGTTGAGCTTTAAGCCAACTTTTTCACTCTCCTCTTTCACCTTCATCAAGAAGCTTTTTAGCTCTTCTTCACTTTCTGCCATAAGGGTGGTATCATCTGCATATCTGAGGTTATTGATATTTCTCCCAGAAATCTTGATCCCAGCTTATGCTTCTTCCAGTCCAGCATTTCTCATGATGAACTCTGCATAGAAGTTAAATAAGCAGGGTGACAATATACAGCCTTGACGTACTCCTTTTCCTATTTGGAACCAGTCTGTTCCCTGTCCAGCTCTAACTGTTGCTTCCTGACCTGCGGACAGATTTCTGAAGAGGCAGGTCAGGTAGTCTGGTATTCCCATCTCTTTCAGAATTTTCCACAGTTTCTTGTGATCCACACAGTCAAAGGCTTTGGCATAGTCAATAAAGCAGAAATAGATGTTTTTCTGGAACTCTCTTGCTTTTTCGATGATCCAGAAGATCTTGGCAATTTGATCTCTGGTTCCTCTGCCTTTTCTAAAACCAGCTTGAACTTCTGGAAGTTCACGGTTCAAGTATTGCTGAAACCTGGCTTGGAGAATTTTGAGCATTACTTTACTAGCTTGTGAGATGAGTGCAATTGTGCGGTAGTTTGAGCATTCTTTGGCATTGCCTTTCTGTGGAATTGGAAAGAAAACTGACTTTTTCCAGTCCTGAGGCCACTTCTGAGTTTTCCAAATTTGCTGGCATATTGAATGCAGCACTTTCACAGCATCATCTTTCAGGATTTGAAACAGCTCCTGTTTCAAATGGAGGAATTCCATCACCTCCACTAGCTTTGTTCATAGTGACACTTTCGAAGGCCCACTTGACTTCACATTCCAAGATGTCTGGCTCTAGATGAGTGATTACATTATCATGATTATATGGGTCGTGAAGATCTTTTTTGTATAGTTCTTCCATGTATTCCTGCCACCTCCTCTTTATATCTTCTGCTTCTGTTATATTTATACCATTTCTGTCCTTTATTGTGCCCATCTTTGCATGAAATGTTCCCTTGATATCTAATTTTCTTGAAGAGATCTCTAGGCTTTCCCATTCTGTTCTTTTCCTCTATTTCTTTGCATTGATTGCTGAAGTAGGCTTTCTTATCTCTTCTTGCTATTCTTTGGAACTCTGCATTCAGATACTTATATCTTTCCTTTGCTCCTTGGCTTTTCACCTCTTTTCTTTTCACAAGTATTTGTAAGGCCTCTCCATACAGCCATTTTGCTTTTTTGTATTTCTTTACCATGGGGATGGTCTTGATTCCTGTCTCCTGTACAGTGTCCTGAACCTCATTCCATAGTTCATCAGGCACTCTGTCTATCAGATCTAGGCCCTTAAATCTATTTCTCACTTCCAATATATAATCATAAGGGATTTGATTTAGGTCATACCTGAATTGTCTAGCATTTTTTCCTACTTTCTTCAATTTAATTCTCAATTTGGTAATAAGGAGTTGATGATCAGAGCCACAGTCAGCCCCTGGTCTTATTTTTGTTGATAGTATAGAGCTTCTTCATCTTTGGCTGCATAGAATATAATCAATCTGATTTCAGTGTTGACCATCTGATGATGTCCATGTGTAGAGTCTTCTCTTGTGTTGGAAGAGTGTCAAATAATTCAAAATATTTTAATTCACCATGCAAGTTTTTAGTTTTTGTGGGTTTTTTTAGTCAAGGGAAAAAGAAGACTAAGATGGCTTTGACAATTGTGGATGGAGCAGGGAGTAATTTCATGATGTCTATTGTGAGGACCAGAGTGAAAGACCCTGGTCATTAAGAAGATAAAGAGGGTTAGGTCACTTCAAAGAAAGGTAGAAGGTGGAATCTTTGAGATGACTTATTTATTTTGCATTTTCTTTTCCTCCATTACTTGACCATTACATTATAGGTTTGGAGCAAATATAATGTTATGTGAAAAGTTAAGTTTGCGATGGGCTGTGTACAACGTCAATGGCTTTGTATTAAATCCTCATCCTCACAATTACTAACTTGTACTGAACACTGTAATATTTCAGTCTGTTCCCCATCTGTAAACAATATCTAACTATATTTGCATTTTATTATAGGTCTTACTCTTTCTAATTTCATATTTTAAATGAAAATCTCAGTAAATAAATTGTGACAGGTAAACATATTTCTCCATAAAGTCTCACAGTATAGAACTTGGCCTAGCAGTGGGTCTTCTGATTCCTAGGCTAGGTTATTGCCTATACATTGCCTTTATGCAGATTTTGCAAAAATTCATATAGTCTCTTTTAGTTTGCTAGTTCACCAGCAATATCTATGGCTTAAGGACATTGTCTCCAGTCTAGTTCTTTAGATGATCAATATCAAGACTGAAGTTAAAGCCTTGTACTTGGCCTCTACTGACACTCTCCTGGTCTGCACCACTGAAATTCTCAAGGAGATGCTGTGCCTTTGGCAAAAGTTCTGCATGTATTTAAATATCAGGCAGCATGTTTTCTACTTCAAGGCAGTGTAATCAGGTTACCATGGAGCTGGAAGAAGAGGGCAGTCAGCATTAAATCACTGAAAGATTTCCAACTGACAAGCCTATAATCCTGGGTGTAGTGTATTGCCATCTTGGATAAATGGCTAAATAAAATTTTATAATGGTTCTCATTTCAACAGAAAGAGATATTCATTGCAAATTATAAGCTCTTTCCTCACAGCTTCCACAGCTTATGAAAGTACTGGCAATAAGACATGGCAAAATAACAAGAAGAACAATTGGCAGAGAAGTTTTAATTAAATTAACATACCAATCTTCCAAAGCTTAATTATTTAAACCCCTAACAGCACACTATGGAGGTGACAAAGCAGCAACTAAGACCCTGAATAAAACAGAATTGTTTAACAGCAGTTATTCTGCCTCTTAAAATGCATTCTCAGTGAATATTTAAATAGAGATTCTAATTATTTGAGGAGGTCAATAGGTGACATTTTAGTAATCAATGCCTGGCCCTGTAACTGACCTTGAGTTTATCCTAATTAAGTCAGTTATTTGACAGCTGCATGGAAGTACATAATGTTTATCTTTTTCTTCCAAAAGCAAACCATTGGGTTGGCCAAAAAGTTCATTTATGTATTCCATAAAATTGAATGGAAAACCTAAACAAACCTAGATCAACCAATACTTACTCTTCCCCCTTCCCCTTTTTTTTCCCCCCTCTTCCTTTGGGCTATGTTACAGTGGAGAAATCTTACAATCATAGGTAAGTGCAAGGGTCCCTTGTGTTTATTGTTGTTGTTCAGTCACTCAGTCATGTCTGACTCTTTTTGACCTCATGGACTGCAGCATGCCAGGCTTCTCTGTCCTTCACTTTCTCTTGGAGTTGTACAAACTCATGCCCATTGAATTGGTGATGCTTTCAAAACACCTCACCCTCTTCTCCCCTCTTTCCTCCTGCCTTCAATCTTTCACAGCATCAGGGTATTTTCTAATGAGTCAGCTCTTTGTATCACCTGGACAAAGGATGAAAGCTTCAGCTTCAGCATCTGTTCTTCCAAAGAATATTTAAAGCTCATTTCCTTGAGGATTGACTGGATTGATCTCCTTGTTTTCCAAGGGACTCTCAAGAGTCTTCTCCAACTCCACAGTGAAAAACAATCAATTCTTTGGTGTTCAGCCTTCTTTATGGTCCAAAGCTCACATCCATACATGACTACTAAAAGAATCACAGCTTTGACTATATGGACCATTGTCAGCAAAGTGATGTGTCTGCTTTTTAATATGCTGTCTAGGTTTGCCATAGCTTTTCTTCCAATGAAAAGCATCTTTCAATATCATGGCTGCAATTACCATCTGCAGTGATATTGGGACCCAAGAACATAAAGTTTGTCACTATTTCCATTGATTCCCCATCTATTTGCCATGAAGTGATGGGACCTGAGGCCATGATCTTAGTTTTTTGAGTTTTAAGCCAGCTTTTGCACTTTCTTCTTTCACTTTCATCAAGAGGCTCTTCAGTTCCTCTTTGCTTTCTGCCATTAAGGTGGTATCATCTGCACATGTGAGGTTATTAATATTTCTCCTGGCTTTCTTGATGTCAGCTTGAGCTTCATCGAGCCCAGCATTTCACATGATGTACTCTGCATATAAGTTAAATAAGCAGGGTGACAATATGCAGCTTTGATGTACTCCTTTTCCAATTTTGAACCAGTCATGTGTTCCTTATCCTGTTCTAACTGTTGCTTCTTGACCTGTATACAGGTTTTCAGAAGGCAAGTAAGCTAGTCTGGTATTTCCATCTGTTTCAGAATTTTCCGCAACTGATCCAGTGATCCACACATTCAAATGTAGATCACACAGTTAAATGTTTTAGTATAGCAATGAAGCAGTAGATGTTTTTCTGAAATCTTCTTGCTTTACTATGATCCAACAGATATTGGTAATTTGATCTCTGATGTATGGGATGTTGTTAAAAATAATTTCTCTTTTTCCTATATTTACCTTTATTTATTTCCTGACCGGGGAAAACAGATTAAATAGAAAAGGTAAATTAATGACTTTCAGGTTTATCCAATAATGCCTATGTTATTATTATATAACAAAATAAGTTATGTTCAAAATGATAGCTAATCAATAAATTAGAAAATAAACAGAAATGAACACCAACTACATACCAGCCAGATCTGTTATCAACAGAAGAGTAGTCTATGCTACTGTTTTCTTCATGACAAACATACTTCCTTTTTCTACCATCATTTTCATTTTACTGCCTAAAGCTGGGCCTGCTTTTAATGCAATCTTTGCTCAGACATGTCATAAAAATGGAGGAGTAGGCGAATGGCCTAACTTTCCTGTAAAAGTTGATAATAGTTTATTTCTATTCTTCTATTTCGATGGGCTTGGATCTTTAGATTTCTGATAGAAGAACAAATAAAATTAAGACAGATGAAAACTCATGACTGATTATATAAGAATACAATAAGAAAAAGTAATTACTCAGAAAAAAGACTGAAAACAGAGTGACAAATGAGAATGTGAATAACAAGACAACAACAATTTTATGAACAAAAGCAAAGACAATTTTCTTTGTTTTTAATTTCCGTGCCAAAATTTAAGATATTATTTGCAATTACACTTTTCAAGAGTAAAATGGTAGCATACATTACTTAGAGAAACCAAAATCTATACAAATGCCATTAAGCACAGTAGGGTGTGGATGTTGCACATACACATCAAAATTCTAATAACAATTTTCTTTAGTTTTTTGAGATAAATAAGACTGATTTCCTTGATTTTCCAATACTTTCTCAACAAGTTTATAAAAATTTGGAATTCTAAATACTACTTTTATTTAAATATACATTTCTTAATTTTAGTAGGATATTTACAAACCATTATTTTACCAAAGTATTTGTTTCTTCTTATCTTCCATCTACTCACATCCTGGTGAAAGAATATATTCATCTCTGTGGGAAACTATTACTCATTTTTAGCTCACTCAGTTTGGATGAGCTTTCAAATGCTGACCCACACTAGCATTCTTGCCTAGAGAATTCCATGCACAGAAGAGTCTGGCAGCTACAGTCCAGGAGATGGCAAAGAGTCAGATACAGCTGAGAAACTAACACTTTCACCACATCCTCAGTTTCACAAGGGGGGCAATTGTTTTTTTCTAAAAGAATAGAATTATCCTATCCCTTTAGCCAGAGTTCATCCTGTTATCATTAGTGTTAAGAGAAAAAGACTCAGGACATCTACTGACTTTTCCCTACTAGACATGAGACTGAAGTGACATCGCACTTGACATTGCTGTAGCTACCTTAGAACTAAGGGGGAAACGTGCTCAGAATATTACTGACACAAAGAAAAGAACATAAACAAGCTAAGAGATGTAAAATTGCCCAGGAATGGACTGGCCTCACTGTTAATGAGATACTTGAACATATTACTGAGTAAAACCAGGTAGAACTCCAAGTAGATACCTGCGAGAAGATGATTCCAGGCAGAGGAAGCAGCAAAACACTAGTGTAGGTGGGAATGGGCTTAATGCCAAATTTGGCCTAATGTCTAAATAATAAAAGTTGTGTGTGTATGCTTAGTCGTGTCCAGCTCTTTGTGATGCTATGGACTGTAGCCTGGCAGAGTTCTCTCTCCATGGGATTCTCCAGGCAAGAATTCTGGAGAGGGTTGCCATTTCCTTCTCAGAATAAAGGTTACTGTATATCTAAAATAGTGGAAAGATAATAAAATCAAAATTACAAGCAGGTGCAAGTAATATCAATACTTGTAGGCCATCAGAAGATTTTTATTTTAGTCAAAAATAGGTCATGACTAGAAAATTTTGAGTAGCAGAATGACATGATTTCATTTACATCTTTACCTCGATAGTCACAATCCTAAATGGAGAAGCATTCTGGGGTGGATTGGGGGAAGTTGCAAGGCAAACATGGATGCAGGAAGCCAGTTTGTAGGTTGGTGCAACTTGCCCATTGAGAGAAAGTGTGCTATTACTGAAATAAATAAATATTCAGAAGAAGACTTGGATTGTGAAGATTCTAGAAATGTGATGGCAATTATGAGGTCTTGTTTTATTTCCCCTGCTATTGCATTCAAACATTAGCTGCGTTAATGTGCAAAAACAGAGGTACTGTTTAGGAACTAATGAACACTTGATGTACTATAACCTGTGGGAGGTGCAAGATATTTAATAATAAAAAATTCCCTTCACTGTACTCTGATTACATTTGCAACATTTTGATTAAATTGCTTGTATTAAATATGAGCTAGAAAATTGCTGATATAATATGAAACTTGAAAGTATGATCTAAAATGCATTTAAGCTGCAGAAAATTAATGAAGCAATGACAATAAGATCAAATAATTTGGTATTTACATAGGTGCAAGTGGGCAGCTTCCAGACACTAAATTAGGAGAATTAGAACACTAAATGCTATTTTTAAAACAGATTCTCTAACATGGGAAATCTAAACAGTGTAAAGAAATTCTGATCAAATTATTCTTTAGAAATCAAATAGCTACATGTTTATTGATACAGTGTCCCTCTAAAATTAACTTCTCAAATGCATGCTTATATATTTTTGTTAGCTTGTAAACTTTATAAATTGTTTCTCTGAAATGAAATCAAAACATATTTGTGTAGGTGTAATACTTAGAGAAAAATTTTAAGAAAATGTTTAGGAGATACAGCGAAGTTAATATCCCTCTAGTAGACTAGGGGAATATTTGTTTTTAGGATTAAAAGAAAAATATCCTTCTCTAATCCAATTAAATCTCAGAAGAAGATGACTAGGGAATTTGTGCATTTCTGAACAAGGAAATTGCTCTTCTCTACTTTCTTTCCCTTAAGAACAGCACCAGCTACAATGTATGTACATCTGTTTTGTATAAAGTCAATCATACCTCATGTCTTGACGTCTCCGAGCAGCAATCATTCTCATATCTATTCAGTTAACACTGATTACAGATCACAAAGATTGTCATGACTAGGACCATACTGTTGATGTAGGACTAAGCATTCTAGCTCTCAGTTTTATGGAGGAATAAAGTATATCAGTGCTTATTAGTTTGAGTTTATACATGTGTGTGTGTGCTTGCGTGCATGTATGTGTGTGTGTGTGTACTCTTTAGCTTTACATATATAGATGGTAAAGATTTTGCTTGCAATACAGGAGACCCAGGTTCAATCCCTGGGTTGGGAAGAGTCTCTGGAGAAGGGAATGGTTACCTATTTCAATATTCCTGCCTGGAGAATCCATGGACAGAGGAGCCTGACAGGCTACAGTCCTTGAGGTCACAAAGAGTCAGACACAATTGTGACTAACAAACACACATATATATGAAATACATATAGATTTTCTCTCACATATATTTTATTTATACAGAGAGAGTGAGATGTAACTCACATAGCATAAAATTTACCTTTATAAAGTATAAAATTTAGTGATTTTTAATACATTCACAAAATTCTGCAACCATCACCACTGTCTAATTCTCCATTTTCAGTACTCCAGAAGGAAACAATGCATCCACTAGCAATTTTTCTACATACCCCTCATCTACTAGGCAACTGATAATTTTCTATCCCTATAGATTTACCTATTCGGGACATTTTATATAAATGGAGTACAGTTTCTTTCACTTAACATGATGCTTTGGAGATTCATCCTTGCTGTACCATCTGTTGATACTTCCTACATTTTTATGACTGAATAATATTATTATATTTTATTTATATATTCATTGGCAGATATTTGGATGTTTCCACCTTTTGGCTATTATGGAAAATACTGCACTAAAAATCTGTATACAAATTTTCATGTGAACATATGTGTTCAGTTTGGTTTTGGGAGGACAGTGGTGAACTTTCTGGGAATTGTTAGACCATTAAGCTACTTTATCACAAACATTTTGAGGAATTTTTAAGCTGATTTTCTAAATAACTGTGACATTTTATATTTTCACAAGCAACAAATGAGTATTTCAATGTTTCCACATCCTTGCCAAAACTTTTTGCCAAATCTCCTTGTGATTTATATTTGCATTTCTCTAATATTGAACATCTTTTATGTGCTTTTTGGCCATTTTTATATGTTCTTTGGAGACTGTTGAATCCAAGGGATTCATCCATTTTTTAATGAATATGTTAAGTGTTTAGCTAAACTCCTCCATGTTATTACTGCTTTGGTGTCCATTTTGTTTGGCCAAGAAACATGCTATTTTTTGTTAGCTTGTAAACTTTATAAATTGTTTCTCTGGAATGAAATCAAAACATATTTGTGTAGGTGTAATACTTAGAGAAAAATTTTAAGAAAATGTTTAGGAGATACAGCGAAGTTAATATCCCTCTAGTAGACTAGGGGAATATTTGTTTTTAGGATTAAAAGAAAAATATCCTTCTCTAATCCAATTAAATCTCAGAAGAAGATGACTAGGGAATTTGTGCATTTCTGAACAAGGAAATTGCTCTTCTCTACTTTCTTTCCCTTAAGAACAGCACCAGCTACAATGTATGTACATCTGTTTTGTATAAAGTCAATCATACCTCATGTCTTGACGTCTCCGAGCAGCAATCATTCTCATATCTATTCAGTTAACACTGATTACAGATCACAAAGATTGTCATGACTAGGACCATACTGTTGATGTAGGACTAAGCATTCTAGCTCTCAGTTTTATGGAGGAATAAAGTATATCAGTGCTTATTAGTTTGAGTTTATACATGTGTGTGTGTGCTTGCGTGCATGTATGTGTGTGTGTGTGTACTCTTTAGCTTTACATATATAGATGGTAAAGATTTTGCTTGCAATACAGGAGACCCAGGTTCAATCCCTGGGTTGGGAAGAGTCTCTGGAGAAGGGAATGGTTACCTATTTCAATATTCCTGCCTGGAGAATTCCATGGACAGAGGAGCCTGACAGGCTACAGTCCTTGAGGTCACAAAGAGTCAGACACAATTGTGACTAACAAACACACATATATATGAAATACATATAGATTTTCTCTCACATATATTTTATTTATACAGAGAGAGTGAGATGTAACTCACATAGCATAAAATTTACCTTTATAAAGTATAAAATTTAGTGATTTTTAATACATTCACAAAATTCTGCAACCATCACCACTGTCTAATTCTCCATTTTCAGTACTCCAGAAGGAAACAATGCATCCACTAGCAATTTTTCTACATACCCCTCATCTACTAGGCAACTGATAATTTTCTATCCCTATAGATTTACCTATTCGGGACATTTTATATAAATGGAGTACAGTTTCTTTCACTTAACATGATGCTTTGGAGATTCATCCTTGCTGTACCATCTGTTGATACTTCCTACATTTTTATGACTGAATAATATTATTATATTTTATTTATATATTCATTGGCAGATATTTGGATGTTTCCACCTTTTGGCTATTATGGAAAATACTGCACTAAAAATCTGTATACAAATTTTCATGTGAACATATGTGTTCAGTTTGGTTTTGGGAGGACAGTGGTGAACTTTCTGGGAATTGTTAGACCATTAAGCTACTTTATCACAAACATTTTGAGGAATTTTTAAGCTGATTTTCTAAATAACTGTGACATTTTATATTTTCACAAGCAACAAATGAGTATTTCAATGTTTCCACATCCTTGCCAAAACTTTTTGCCAAATCTCCTTGTGATTTATATTTGCATTTCTCTAATATTGAACATCTTTTATGTGCTTTTTGGCCATTTTTATATGTTCTTTGGAGACTGTTGAATCCAAGGGATTCATCCATTTTTTAATGAATATGTTAAGTGTTTAGCTAAACTCCTCCATGTTATTACTGCTTTGGTGTCCATTTTGTTTGGCCAAGAAACATGCAATGACCTTAAACTGACATTATCCCCATCATGCAAGCACATGCCTGAAACAGCAGTCTGCATTCCTTCTGTGATTACCTAACAGCTCTTATGATCAGCAGTCTCTGCTGCCTTTTTCTATCTTTCTTTTTTAATATATATATAATTTATTGAAGTATAGTTGACTTTGCAATGTTTCAGGTACACAGCAAGGTGATTCAGTTATACAGATACACATATATTATTTTTGAAATTATTTTCCATCATAGGTTATTAAAAGGTATTGACTATAGTTCCCGATGGTATACAGTAGACCTTTCTTGCTTGTTGCATATCCATTTATTTTTAAATTTTATTTTTATTTTATTTTACAATACTGTATTGGTTTTGCCATACATTGACATGAATCCATCACAGGTGTATGTGATCTCCCAATCCTAAACCCCCCTCCCACCTCCCACCCCATATCATCTCTCTGGATCATCCCTGTGCACCAGCCCCAAGCATCCTGTATCCTGCATTGAACAGACTGGTGCTTTGTTCCTTAGATGATAGTATATATGCTTCAATGCCATTCTCCCAAATCATCCCACCCTCTCCCTCTCCCTCAGAGGACAAAAGTCCATTCTATACATCTGCTACCTTTCTTTTATGCTCCCTGAGATAAGACTTCCATATAATTTACCAAAACCTTGCTCTTTTGGCTCAAATTGACCAATCCAACCTTAGTCAAGGAACCCCAAAGCACTCTTTCCGTCAACCCTAATAAATACACATGCCCCTGGTCCTGCCTCTCTCTTTCTGTGCTCTGTCTTTATCTCCCCCTCAGGCCCCTCAAGATAATATACTTCTTCCAGGACTTGTGAGCAATACAGTTCTCTATCTCAGTTTCTCCGTGGTCTTTTGCTGAATCTTGATTCATCCTCTGGTACCCTCTGCTCCACTTAATAAGGGCTAATTTAACATGTCAAATTAATCATAGACTGTGAGTCTTATAGCCTCCGTCTGTCTTCATATCTAAAACAGTTTATTATAGACAGTATATAGAGGGACCATATTTTTTAATCCATTACTTAAACTTCTTCCTTTTAGTTGAAATTTTTATTACATTTATTTTTTTTTAACTGGGGGTATAGCTGCTTTACACTGTTGTACAGCAAACTGATTAGCTATCTGCACACATATATCACCTCCCTCTTGGACCTCCCTCCACCCCCACCCCATCTATCCAGGTCACCACAGAGCACCGAGCCGAGCTCCCTGCATTATATAGCAGGTTCCCACTAGCTGTCTTACACAAGATGGTGCACATACATCAGTCTCAGTCTCCCATTCTTCCTATCACCACCCCTTCCAACCCCACCCCTATGCCCACAAGTCCCTTCCCTACACCTGCATCTCTATACCTTCCTTGAAATAGGTTTATCTGTGCCATTTTTCTTTCACATATATGCATTTAATATACAAAATTTGATTTTCTCTTTCTGATTTACTTCACTCTGTATAACAAACTCTAGGACCATTCCATTTCTACAAATGACCCAATTGCATTCCTTTTCATAGCTGAGTGATTTTCCATTGTATACATGTACCATAGCTTCTTTATCCATTCATCTGTTGATTAACTTTTAGGTTGCTTTCATGCTCTGGCTATGGCAAATAGTGCTGCAGTTAACCCTGAGGTACATGCATCTTTTTGCATTTTGCTTTTCTCAGGGCATATGCATAGTAGTGGGATTACTGGGTCATATGGCAGTTCTATTTTTACATGTTTAAGGCACCTCCATAGTTCCTGTTCTCCATAGTGCCTGTATCAATTTGCACCCACCAACAGCACAACCGAGTTCTCATTTCTTCACACTCTTCTCTAGCATTTATTGTTTATGGATTTTTTTGTATTATGATGGTCATTCTAACTGGTGTGGGGTGATATCCCCATTTCATTGTAGTTTTGCTCTGCATTTCTCTAATAATGAGTGATGCTGAACATCTTCTCATATGTCTCGGCTATCTTTAGGTCTTTTTTTGAAAAATGTCTATTTAGCTCTTCCACCCATTTTATGATTGAGTTGTTTATTGTTTTGATATTGGGTTTCATGAGCTATTTATATATTTTGGAGATTAATCCCTTATCAGTTGATATGTTTGCAAATATTTTCTCCCATTCTGAGTGTTGTCTTTGTGTCTCACTTATGGTGAGATAAGATAAAAATTGTCTCATTTTTGCTGTGCAAAATAATTTAATTATGTCCCATTTGTTTATTTTTTTTTATTTTCATTAATCTAGGAGACGGGTCAAAAAAGATCTTTCTTTGTTTGTTGTCAAAGAGTGCGCTTCCTATGTTTTCCTCTAAGTTTTATAGTGTTTGGTCTTACATTTAGGTCTTTATTCCATTTTGAGTTTATTTTTCTGTATGGTATTAGGAAGCATTCTAATTTAATTCTTTTACATGTAGTTTTTAAATTAAGTGCTGTGAAGGAGATCAATCCTGGGATTTCTTTTGAAGGAATGATGCTAAAGCTGAAACTCTAGTACTTTGGCCACCTCATGTGAAGAGTTGACTCATTAGAAAAGAGTCTGATGCTGGGAGGGATTGAGGGCAGGAGGAGAAGGGGATAACAGAGGATGAGATGGCTGGATGGCATCACTGACTCGATGGACATGAGTCTGAGTGAACTCTGGGAGTTGGTGATGGACAGGGAGGCCTGGTGTGAGGTGATTCATGAGGTTGCAAAGAGTCGGACACACTTGAGCGACTGGACTGAACTGATAAAGAAGGACTTCTATCTTAACTATTTGATTACTGTATAGGCTGTAAATTTTTTCTTCTTCAATATCTTCATCACTGTCTTTTTTTTAACTTAAATTTTTGTTTTGTAAAATGTTGATCCCTGTATTTTCCTTTTATGTATGTACATATATATGTACATGTTGTATATATGTCTGTGTATGTGTGTATGTAGTATTTACCTTGAGAAATGCAATTAGCATTAAAATTCAAAACATAGCTTGAATTCTACCATCTAAATTATAATAGTCTGCAAACACTTTATTCATATACATCTCCATTTCACCTTCTGTACATTGTTATTCTTATAGATTGCATGCTATATATGTGTGAATAATAATATAAATTTGTAATTATCTTGTATATATTTCTTTCAATTATATATCAAATAAAGAGCTATAAACTAAATGTAAAATAATCCTGATATTTATATTTGTTATTTTCCAGTCTCTCAGTTATGTTTGACTCTTTGAGACCCCAAAGACTGCAGCATGCAAGGCTCCTCTATCCTTCCACTATATCATAAGAGTTTTCTCAGATTCCATTCGATTGAGTCAGTGATGCTTTCTAGCCATCCATCTCATCATCTGCTGCCCACTTCTCCTTTTGCCTTCAGTCTTTCCCAGCATCAGGGTCTTTTCCAATGAGTTGGCTCTTCACATCCGGTGGCCAAAATATTGGAACTTCAGCATCAGTCCTGCCAATGAATATTCAGGGTTGATGTCCTTCTGGATTGACTTGATCTCCTTTCAGTCCAAGGGAATCTCAAGCATCTTCTCTAGCATCACAATTCAAAAGCATCGATTCTTTGGCACTCATTCTTCTTCATGATCCAACTATAACATGCATACATGACTACTGAAAAAACCATAGCTTTAACTATTCAGACTTTGGTCAGCAAAGTGTCTGTTTTTTAATATGCTGTCTAGGTTTGTCATAACTTTCCTTCCAAGGAGCAGACATCTTTTAATTTCATGACTGCAGTCAACATCCCCAGTGATTTTAGAGCCCGAGAAAATCTGTCATTTCTTCCACTTCTTCCCACTCTATATGTCATGAAGTGATAGGACTGGATGCCATCATCTTAGTTTTTTGAATGCTGAGTTTCATATCAGCTTTTTCATCCTCTTTTACTTTCATCAAGAGGTTCTTTCATTAGGAGAAGGCAATGGTGACCCACTCCAGTATTCTTGCCTGGAAAATCCCATGGGTGGAGGAGCCTGATGACTTTCACATCAGCTTTTTCATTCTCCTCTTTTACCTTCATCAAGAGGTTATTTCATTACTCTTCTTTTACTGCCATTAAAGTGATATCACCTGCATATCTGAGGTTGTAGATATTTCTCTGGGCAATCGTGAGTCCAGCTTGTAATTCATCCAGCTCAGCACTCTGCATGATGTACTCTACATATAAGTTAAATAAGCAGGGTGACAATATACAGCCTTGTTGTACTCCTTTCCCAGTTTTGAACTAGTCAGTTTTTTCCATGTTTTCTTCTAACTGTTGCTTCTTGAACTGCATACAGGTTTCTCAGGAGGCAGGTAAGGTGGTCTGGTATTCTCTTCTCTTTAAGAATTTTGCAATTTGTTGGAATCCACACAGTCAAAGGCTTTAGCATAGTCCTTGAAGCAGAAGTAAATATTTTTCTGGAATTCCCTTGCTTTCCTCATGATACAACAAATGTTGAGAATTTGATCTCTGATTCCTCTGCCTCTTCAAAATCCTGTTTGTGCATATGGAAGTTTTCGGTTCACATACTATGAAGCCTAGCTTGAAAGATTTTGACCATAACCTTGCTACCATGTGAAATGAGCACAACAGTATCATATTTTGAACATTCTTTGGCATTGCCCTTTGGGATTGATATGAAAACTGACCTTTTCCAGTCCTGTGGCCACTGCTAAATTTTCCAAATTTGCTGATTTATAGTGTATATAAAAGGGTAATGGATTTCTAATGTATTAATTTTATATCCTGCAAAATTACCAAATTCAACTATGAAATCTGCTAGACTTTAGTGGTATCTTTAGGGTTTTTTTTCTGTATAGTACTATGTCAGCTGCAAAAAATGACAGTTTTACATTTCTTCCAGTTTGGTTTCCTTTTATTTCTTTTCATCTGATTGCTATGGCTATGACTTTCCAATATTATGTTGAATAAAAGTGGTGAGACTGTACATACTTGTCTTGTTCCTGATTTCAGATGAAATACTTCCAGTTTTTCACCTTTGAGTATTATGCAAGCTGTGGTCTTAAATATATGATCTTTATTATGTTGAAATACATCCCTCTATTCCCACTTTCTGGTGAAATTTTACCATAAATGGATGCTGAATTTTATCAAAAAGCCTTTTCTTCATCTACTGAGATGATCATATGGCTTTTAATATTCAGGTTTTCAACGTGGTGTATCAAAGGTATTGATTTGCAAATACTGTAAATACTTTTTATTGAGGCAGCTAAATTAAGTTTTATTTGTTGAATGTATTTTGTTGCTATAAAAATCATTATATAATCTAAGAACAAAAAGATTCAGCTGTATATTTTCTAAGGATTTTATAGTTTAGTTCCTATAACGTGGTTTTGAATTCATTTAGGGTTTTATTTTGTATATCATGCAAGGTAAAGATTCAACATCAATATTTGTGTGAATATTTATACATAGGTATTGTGCTTAGTTACTTAGTTGTGTCTGACTCTGCAACCCCATGGACTGTAGCCTGCCAGGCTCCTCTGTCCACAGGGATTCTCCAAGCAAGAATACTGGAGTGGGTTGCCATGCCCTCTTCCAGGGAATCTTCCAAACCCAGGGATTTAACCCAGGTCTCCCACATTGCAGGTGGATTCTTTACTATCTGAGTCATCAGGGAATCCCGAGAATACTGGAGTGGGTAAGCCAATCCTTTCTTCAGGGGATCTTCCTGACCCAGGATTTGAACTGGGGTCTCCTGCACTGCAGGCAGATTCTTTACCAGTTAAGCTACCAGGGAAGCCTCATATATTTACATTTAATTTTTACAAAATGGATATATATGTATGCATATGGAAAAGGCAATGGCAACCCACTCTAGTACTCTTGCCTGGAAAATCCCATGGATGGAGCAGCCTGGTAGGCTGCAGTCCATGGGCTTGCTAAGAGTCAGACACTACTAAGTGACTTCACTTTTACTTTTCACTTTCATGCTTTGGAGAAGGAAATGGCAACCCCCTCCAGTGTTCTTGCCTGGAGAATCCTAGGGACGGGGGAGCCTGGTGGGCTGCCATCTATGGGGTCACACAGAGTCGGACATGACTGAACCGACTTAGCAGCAGCAGCAGCATGTATGCGTATGGAATACAATTTTATTCCATTGTACTGTTGATCTTGATTTCTGTGACTTAAGTTTGAAAAATCAGAAAATGAGACTTCTAAATATTTTTGTTTGATTTTTAAATTTGTTTTTAAGTTTATTCTATTATTCTGTGTTCTGCAATTCAACAGTTTTGTATCAGAGTAGAAAATTCTACATAAAAGTCAACTGGAGTACTTTTATTAGAGTTTGTGTTAATTCTGTAGATTAAAGGTTTTGCCATCTTAACAATGCTGTCTTACAAGCCACGAACATAATATGCTCTTGCATTCTCTGTAGTCTTTAATGTCTTTAACAGTGTTTTGTTGTTTTCCACATGAAAGGCATGTGCTACTTTTATTCAATTTATTTCTAAGTGTTTTTGATGCTATTATAGATGAAAATGTCAAATCAGTTTTATTTTCTTATAGTTTTTTGCCAGTTATATAAATGCAATTTATTTTTGTTTATTAATCTTATATTCTGAAGCTTTGATAAATTCACTTATTAGGTCTATTTTTTTTTT
>SJYC01092343.1:0-10238 GCA_006408675.1 Madoqua kirkii | reverse complement strand
AGATATATCCAACATATATATATATATTTCCAATGGTTTTATATTCAACATATATATATACACAATATATATTGTATATATAAAATTGTATATATATAAAATTCAGCATATATATATGTTGAATTGTTGTGCCTAGTAGCTCAGTTGACTCTAGATTATAGCCTACCAGGCTCTTCTGTCCGTAAGGATTCTCCAGGCAAGAATACAGAAATGGATTGCCATGCTTTCCTCCAGAAGGTCTTATCAACCCAGTTATCGACTCAGGTTTCCCGCACAGCAAGAGGAATCTTTTACTGTCTGAGCCATTAGGGAAGCCCAAGAATACTGGAGTGAGTAGCCTATTTCTTCTCCAGGAGAGCTTCTTGTCCCAGAAATTCAACCAGGGTTAGGTGGATTCTTTACCATCTAAGCTACCAATAGTTACCAGTAAAAGGTAACTTCCCAGGTAGATCACTGTATAGAATCTGCTTGCAATTCAGGAGACTCGGGTTCCATTCCTAGGTTGAGAAGATGTCCTATAGAAGGAAATGACGCCCTACTCCAGTATTCTTGCCTGGAGAATTCCATGGATAAAGGAGCCTGGCAGGCTACAGTCCATAGAGTTGCAAAGAGTAGACACAAATGAGTGACTAACACTTTCACTCTATGTCTTCTAGTGGATTCTGTTAATTATCTGGTGTAATTTATTTCAGTCTGAAGGATTGCTATTATTATTATTATTATTTGTAGAGCAAGTGTGCTAGCAATACAATTCTCAGTTTGTTTGTTTAATCTGAGAATCTCTAAGTCTCTCCTCTAACTGATTAATACTTATTCTGGATATAAAATTACTGAATACAAACTTTATTTTCATTACTTTGACTATGTCATCCCACTGCCTGCTGCCTCATATTGTTTGACATTTTTCATCAAACTTGTGAACTTTTGGACCATTATATCTTCAAATATTCTTTCTATACCATTTTCTCTCTCGTTCTGTTAATCACACTACGTTTATGTTGGTGCATGCCATATTTCACCACAGCTCTCAGAGGCTCTTACTGTTTCTTAATTCTTTTATTTTTTTCATTTTACAGACTAAAATAATAGAGACTGAGTGAAATAATCTGTTATTGATTAATTGAGATAATTGAGATTATCTCAGTTTACCTATGCCAAGTAAAAGTTAATCTGGAGGACTTCTAATGAATTTTACATGCTAATTAATGGGCTTTTCAATTGCTGAATTTCTATCTGGTTCTTTTTTATGATTTCCACTTTTTTACTGATAGCTTATATTTGATAAACATTCTTTGCTTTAGTATTTTAGGTATCTTTTAAGTTCTTTGAACATACTTAACTGACTTACTATCTTGTTCTAGTAAGTTCAATGCCAAGGGATGGTTTTTATTGACAGTTTACTTTCCTCTTATGGGTCACCCTTTTTTTTTATTACATTTTGTGTTTGGAAAATACACTTATTAAATAACATGGCAATTCTAGAAATCAATGCTTTCTTTTCTAGCATTTGTTGTTGCTGCTGTTTGTTTAGTGAGTTTTCTAAATTAATTATATAAAGAATATATTCTTGTCATGATTGTATTGCCACATGTATCTGCTTGGTTAGCTTATTGGGCAGCTAGTGATTTTATAGAGATTCCTTTAAGCGCTGTGATTAACAAATCTTTTATTTTTTGACAAGGATTTTTGCATGTGAACTGTGGCTTGTCTACAACCCTCACCAAGCACTCAGAACTTCACTAGTAATATATCAAGTCAATTCAAAGTCCTGTATGGGCATCTCCTTTTCCCAGCTTTTCCATTTGTCTATTTGTTAGTCTATCATTTGTCCCAATTGTTACAAACTGTTTCAGACATCTGCAGTGTTAAACAACTACCACTGATTGTTTTTGACAAATGCCCACCAAGAAAATCTATCTAACAGTTGGTGAACTCTGATTTAAGTCAAATAAGTACCAAGCTTTTAAGTACATTTTATAGGGAATTACCAGACAGGACAAATATGGACAGTTGAGAATGAGGCTTTGAAACAGTTCTCTTCCATTTGAAGCTTGAATGCTGTCATGCTACTTATTTTCACTATAATTTTTTCTTTCTTTCTTTTTTTTAAATCTAGAACACAGAGAGACAGTGATAGCAGGGGCAAGTTAAAATGTTACAATGTTCAATGCTCTAGTGCATTTTATTTACCCCTAGGTTTCTTTACCTGGGGATCCTCAGCCAAGGTCTTCCTTGGGCACCTCCTTTTCTGAGGGCAGGAGTTGGAGTGGGGTAGGGATATACCTTGAAGACATGTACCTTGTATATATACCCTGAAGTCTGACTCAATACTCATTACTTTTCTGTTTGTCCTCTCTTTTCTTCATACCATCTTATCTCCCCAAACCCCCATACATCTGCAGGAAATTTTTGTTCAAGGATCCCTCCATAGTGGGAGAGTTCCTTCATGTCTCCATTGAGCTGTCTGACCCTTGACTGGCAAACCATTTATTGGGGGAAAACAAAATAGGGGTGTTGTACTTTCCCCTGTTTAGATTCTTGCTTTTATCATGGCAGTAAGTGATGAAAGTCTTAACTCTCATTTTGGCTTTTGGTTTTTAATCAATTAGTCCAACATTTGGCAGCTCAGTTTTATCTCTATGTCAATTGTGTATCAAACAATACAATTTAGTGTATGCAGAGGTCTATAAATATCTCTAAATGGTATTCACATTAAATTAAGCATGAGTTAGTGCTGGTGTCTCTGACTCTAATCCATTATTACATGAATCATTTTTGCTTCCTTCTCTATCTGTAAGCCCCAATTCGAAAAGTGAGAAAACTTACTTCTACCATCCTGCACTCAGGTACTTAATTCTTGAATGCTGGTATACATGTATTTTAATATCAGAGTTATTAACCCATACCTGATAAGAAATGACTATCAACTATATACAGTTCTTATGTGCAATTTTCTTTCATCAGTCAGTTCAGTCGCTCAGTTATATCTGACTTTGTAACCCCATGGACTGAAGCATACCAGGCTTCCCTGTCCATCACCAACTCCCAGAGCTTACGCAAACTCATATCCATAGTGTTGCTTATGCCATCCAACAATCTCATCTTCTGTTGTCCCTGTCTCCTCTCGCCTTCAATTTTTCATACCATCAGGGTCTTTACAAATGAGTCAGTTTATTGCATCAGGGGCAAAGTATGGGAGTTTCAGCATCAGCACCAATCCTTCCAATGAATATTCAAGACTAGTTTCCTTTAGGATGGACTGGTTGGATCTCCTTGCAGTCCAAGAGACTCTCAAGAGTCTTCTCCAAAACCACAGATTAAAAGCACTGATTCTTCGGTGCTCAGCTTTCTTTATAGTCCAACTCTCAAATCCATATATGACTACTGGAAAAACCATAGCCTTGACTAGATGGACCTTTGTTGGCAAAGGAATGTCTCTGCTTTTTAATATACTGTCTAGGTTGATCATAACTTTTCTTCCAAGTAGCAACATGTCTTTTAATTTCATGGCTACAGTCACCATCTGCAGTGACTTTTAATCCCAAGAAAAAAGTCTGTCACTCTTTTCGTTGTTTCCCCATCTATTTTCCATGAAGTGATGGGACCAGATGCCATGATCTTAGATTTCTGAATGTTGAGTTTTAACTCAACTTTTTCACTCTCCTCTTTCACTTTCATCAAGAGGCTCTTTAGTTCTTCACTTTCTATCATAAGGGTTGTGCCATCTGCATATCTTAGGTTATTGATATCCCCCCCTCCCCCCGCAGTCTTGATTCCAGATTGTGCTTCATCCTGCCTGGCATTTAGCATGATGTACTCTGTATAAAGTTAAATAAGCAAGGTGACAATATGCATTCTTGATGTACTCCTTTCCCCACATGGAACCAGTCTGTTGTTCCATGTCCAGTTATAACTGTTGCTACTTGACCTGCATCAGATTTCTCAAGAGGCAGGTCAGGTGGACTGGTATTTCCATCTCTTGATGAATTTTCCACAATTTGTTGTGCTCCACACGATCAAAGGCTTTGGCATAGTCAATAAACAGAAGTAGACATTTTTCTGGGACTCTCTTGCTTTTTTGATAATCTAGCGAATGTTAGCAATTTGATCTCTGGTTTCTCTGCCTCTTCTAAATACAGCTTGAATGTTTGGAAATTCATGGTTTACGTAATGTTGAAGCTTGACTCGGAGAATTTTCTTTACCTTTAGTCTTATAGATTACACTCATATCCAAAGTTACCTGGATTGCCAATCTCTTGTACACTTTCCAGTGAAACTGTTTAATGTGTAATACCATTATTTTTTTACATTCTGCATTCTATCCTGGAATCCCTTGATCTTCTAAAGAACTTTTAACATTTTCTCATACCATAAAGTTCAATGTTTATGCTCTAAATTCTGAGTATTGACAATTTGTTCATGTAACCACCATTACTATTTCATATGCAGTCTCACCATACTAAAACTCTGTGTTTCACATATTCAACCTATCCCCACCTACTTATGGATCCCTTAAATCCACTGATCTGTTTACCATCTTTATAATTTTACATTTTCCAGAATATCATGTAATTGGGATAATAAATAGTCCTCACTACTCCACATGCTTACCAGTAACTGGTATTGCTATTAATAGTTTTTGGATTTTGGCAATAGTTATAGGCATGTACATGTGTTGTATTATTGCTCTGTTCCACAAATCCCTATTGAGAAATACTTTTGAGCATAATTTTATATGATTATCACTGAAAATCTTTTTTGGGAGGATCTATAAACATATTTTTGCATGTTATAACTGAATTGTTTTGGTTTCTTACTGATGAATTTTAAGAGTTCTTTGTATATAGATACAAATTCTCTATCAGATGTGTTCTGCAAGCATTCTCTTTCAATATGTGGCTAATCTTTCAATCTTCTTAATAGCGCATTTGCAAAATAGTCGTTTTTTTTTTAAACAAAATTATTTATTTATTTTTGGTTGTGCTAGGTCTCTGTTGTGTTTGTACAGGCTATTTTTCTAGTTGCAGCAAGCAGGGGCTCCTCTTCATTGTGGTGTGGTGGCTTTTCTTATTGGGGAGCACAAGCTCTAGGTGTATGGGCTGAAGTCACTGTGCTGTACGGGCTCAGTAGTTGTGGTCTGTGGGCCCTAGAGCGCTGGCTCAGTAGTTGTGGCACCTGAACTTAACTGCTTCATGGCATGGGGAATCTTTGTGGACCAGGGATCAACCCCTGTCCCCTGTACTGGGAGATGTTTCTTATCCACTGCCCTACCAGGGAAGTTCTGCACAGTAGTAGATTTTAAGTTAATAAACTAAAACTTACTAATTTTTCCATGCTTTATAATTTTGGTGTTTCATTTGAAAACTTATTTTAAACAATGTCTCATAGATATTTCATTTTTTCTAGAAACTTTATAGTTCTGCATTTTACTTTTGGGTCTATAGTTCATCTTAAGTGTATTTTCTTAAATGACATAAAATCTGTTTCTAGATTTAGTTTTTTTTTATGGATATCCAATTTTTTTTAGCATTACTTGCTAAAAAAAAACCAACAACTATACTTTTGCCATTAAATTCCCTTTGCTACTTTGCAAAGATTAGTTCCCTGTATTTGTGTCTATTGCATGGTTCTATATGTCAGTTCATTTGTTGGTTACTATAGTTTTATAATGACTCCTGAAACTGGAAATTGTGTGAACTCTAAATTTGTTCTTTTTGAGTATCATGTTGACACTTCTATACTTTTTGCTTTTTAGTGTCAATTTTGAAATAATTCTGTCTACATATAATTACTGGCCTATTCAGATTATCTATTTCTCCTTTTGTATTAGTAATTCCATTTCATTGTCTTAATTTTGATATAGGTAATCTGCTCTCTAACCCCCTACATTCTCAATCTCACCTTGTCTAGAGGTTACTATTAATTTTATGGACTTTTTGAAGAGATAATTTTTAGTTTCCTTGATTTACTTTTTTCAGTTTCATTAATTTTTTCCTTTAATTTTTATTTCTTTTCTTTGATTTATACTTACATTTCTGTTCTTTGCCTAGCTTCCTAAGTTAATAAATTAGAGTTTTAATTTAGCTCTTCCTTGTTTTCTAATAAATGTACTTAATGGCAAATTTTTCCATCTTTGACTACTTTTGATACATCCCATAATTTTGATGTTCTATTTTCATTGTAATTTAGTTCACATTAATTTTTTTTTTTTTGAGATTTCTACTTGAAGTGTCAGGGTTAATGTCTAAATAAGACATGCTTTAAATTGTAGTGGAGGTATAGCAGATTATTCTGTCTCTCCTGTATCTCCTTTATTACATTGATATCATTCATTTCACACATTCTTATAATATAACCTCCTAAAGAACTGATTGTTGTTCAGGCTTTCAGTCCTCTCCAACTCTTTGCAACCCTATTGACTTCAGCATGCCAGGGTTCCCTGTCCTACACCATCTCCCACAGCTTGCATAAACTTATGTCCATTGTGTTGGTTATGCCATCCAAACATCTTATCTTTTGTCATCTCCTTCTCTTCCTGCCTTCAATCTTTCCCAGCATCAGGGTATTTTCTAATGAGTCAGCTCTTCATATCAGATGTTCAAAATATTGGAACTTTAGCTTCAGCATCAGCCCTTCCAATGGATATTCAGGGTTGAGTTCCTTTAATATTAAGATCTCCTTGCAGTCCAAGGAACTCTCAAGAGTCTTCTTCAAAACCACAGTTCAAAAGCATCAATTCTTTGGTGCTCAGCCGAAGAATACATGATTATTATATTTTACCAATACATGATTGTTATAATTACATTAGAAAGTTATCAAGATAAAAATTCATTTCCTCTTCATTTCCCTGTATACTATTTCTTTGCAATGTAGATTTGAGTTTTTTCTAGTTATTTTTATCCCTTGAGAATTTTTAAAGATATTTCTTCCATCCAAGTCTACTTGCCAATAAATTTCTTCAGTAATTTATTTGCGTATCGTGAAGTTGCTCAGTCATGTCCAACTCTTTGCGATCCCATGGACTGTAATCTACCAGGATTCTCTGTCCATGGGATTTTCCAGGCAATAGTAGTGGAGTGGGTTGCCATTTCCTTCTCCAGGGGATCTTCCTGACCCAGGGATCGAACCCAGGTCTCCCGCAGCCACCAGGGAAGCCCCTATTTTCGTATGCTATTGTCTAATAAAGTGTTTCTTCTTCAATAATGAATGATAATTTTACTGTTTATAGAACTCTAGGTTTAAGGCAATGGCACCCCACTCCAGTATTCTTGCCTGGAAAATCCCATGGATGGAGGAGCCTGGAAGGCTGCAGTCCATGGGATTGCTGAGGGTCGGACATGACTGAGCAACTTCACTTTCACTTTTCACTTTCACGCATTGGAGAAGGAAATGGCAACCCCCTCCAGTGTTCTTGCCTGGAGAATCCCAGGGATGGGGGAGCCTGGTGGGCTGCCATCTATTGGGTTGCACAGAGTCAGACAGGACTGAAGCAACTTAGGGTATTTTTTTTTTCAACTTGTATGTTTCATTTCATTTTCTTTCAATAGCTTGTTTTAGGGGACGTTCCATGTGTTTCTTATCCATGTCGCTCTAAATGTATTTATTTTCCCTGATTTCTTTCAGGATCTTTTTATATTAGGTCTCCTAAATTTTTAATATGATAATAGTAGATGTATTTTATTTTTACTGTTAATTCTGATCCTGTTTTTGTTCTGAAGTTCACTGTCTCACTGCCCTTGCTTTTGTAATATTCTCAATCAGCATTAATTCAAGTAATTCTATGTTATTTTTTTCTTCTTATAGCATACCAATTATGATATGCTGTACATCTTTGAAATTGTTCATTTTTTTGGACAAGAGTATTCTTTTATTTAATTTTTTTCTATTTGAGTTTCAGTTGGGAACTTTCTGCTGAATTTGCTCACTGTTTATTTCTTTTAAATTATGCCCATCCTATCAATAGAGACTTCCCTGGTGGCTCACATAGTAAGAATCCCCTGGCAATGTGGAGAACCCAGCTTTGATTCCTGGGTCAGGAAAATCCCCTGGAAAAGAGAACAGTTACCCACTCCAGTATTCTTTCCTGGAGAATCCCATGGATAGCAGAGCCTGGCAGGCTACAATCCATGGGTTGTTAACAGTTGAACACAACTTAATGACTAACACTTTCACTTTCACTCCATCCATCTGGAGTCCTTCAAAGTCATGGATATGATACATAGCTTTTTTATTTCTAACATTTATTTTTTATTCATTTATTAGCATTTTATGGTTCTATTTATAGTATGCATCTGTTCTTTTATTTGATTTACTTTTACATTAGAACTTTAGACTCACTGTATGTGTGCTAAGTCAGTTCAGCTATGTCTGACTCTTTATGATCCCATGGACTGTACCCCACCAGGTTCCTCTGTCTATGAAATTGTTCAGGCAAGAATACTGGAGTGGGTTGCCATTTTCTTCTCCAGGGAATCTTCCTGACCCAGGGATCAAAGCTGGGTCTCCTGCATTGCAGGCAGACTATTTACTGTCTGTGAGCCACCAGAGAAGCCTTCAACTCATTAATCACCATTAATTTATCTATCTGATAATTTCAACATCTATATCATGTGCAAGTCTGGTTCTTACACTTGCTTTTCCTAGGAGATTAATTTTGCTAGAACTTTAGAATGTCTTTCAGCTTTTTAACTGAAAAATAAAGCATATATCAAGCAATAGGAACTGAGTTACATAAGCCACTAAAGTAAGGATTTATTCCTTAAGTAAGGAATTAATTACCTGTTAATTCAGGTAGAAGTTAGACTCATTCATGTTTTCTGTAACTACAGGTTCCAAGGCCTTTATTTTGTGTCCTTGTTTTAATCTTAGTTTGGGGCTTCCCTAATCACTCCTCCTCAATGAGTCTGCATCTCAGGATGTTTCATCTATAATTGGTGTGGTGGTATGATATGAGGGAAGAAACAGATTATATAATCTTACAATTAAGTCTCAGTATTTCCAAAGGCCTGTGTTTCTGAGCTGTGACCTTCAAAACTGTTTCTTATATAAGGAAAAAGAGTGTTTGTTTTTTTTTTAATTCCCTCTTATGTGAAACTGGAAAAGTAAATGGATTTGATTTGGGATACACTTCCCCGGGTGAAGTAAGACTATAGTAGTCTTTTCTTACCGATTATCTCCTTGTTATAGAGAGTTTTCTGTGTATATTTCAAAATGCTTGGTGCTGTGGTGCTGCTAGACTTCAGAACTTAATGAAAAAAATATTCTGTTGTTTTAAGCCATCATATTTTCAATGATTTGTTACAGCAGCCTTAAGGATTTAATATGGTTACTTTTCCCAGTCCTAATATAAGGAGGGAATGTTTCTTGACTCTTTAGTGTGAGAATTTGCATGTACATCTATAAGTAAAACCTCCAAAATTGGAGGTTCTCTTAAGACTTTAAGAGACTTTCTCACTGACATTAATTCCTACTCAGTCTCCAGGAATTTATCAATATTATGATTTAAAATGTCCTATTCCCCGGTGGCTCAGACAGTAAAGGATCTGCCTGCAATACAGGAGACCTAGGTTTGACCCTGTGTTGGGAAGATCCCCTGACTATGGGAATGATAGCCCACTCTAGTACACTTGCTTGGAGAATTCTATGGACAGAGGAGCCTGGCAGGCTATGGTAGTGGGGTCACAAAGAATCAGACATGATTGAGCAACTAACACACACACACACACACACACACACGCCATTTTATGGCTCCTATAACATTTTTCTCCAGATAAGTAGATCTTTGCAATGACTATATGTGGGTCCACCTGTGTTTCTAGACTTTGGGGTGGTGATTTGCCCTGTATGCTCTGTTTCACATTAAATCCAAAAAGATACATGTTGGTTTTCAGGGTTTCTGTTTTTGCTGTGAGATTCAAAGTTTGACATCAATATTTTTTTGCGTTAGGGCTGAAACCAGAAGTTCTGTTAAATATATACATTTTAAATTGTAAATGAAGTAAGTAATGAGATAAAAGCAAAAATGGTAACATTTATGAATTCAATCTAAAGTAAAACAAATGTAGCTGAGAAATGATTTTGTGGAAATTGTTAAATCATACTTTATGGTTGCATCCTTATTTAATTTACAAGTTTTATCAAATTTCAGCCCAGTAAATTACTTTCCTTTTTGCCATTTGATAAAGTTATCTATTACTTGATTTTAAAACTGATAGTTTTAAATTTCTTCTGAAATCTTT
>SJYC01092341.1:0-18871 GCA_006408675.1 Madoqua kirkii | reverse complement strand
GGGAGGGGTTGGGGGCAGGAGGAGAAGGGGACGACAGAGTATGAGATGGCTGGATGGCATCTCTGACTTGATGGACATGAGTCTGAGTGAACTCCAGGTGTTGGTGATGGACAAGGAGGCCTGGCATGCTGCGATTCATGGGGTCGCAAAGAGTCAGACGTGACTAAGAGACTGAACTGAACTGAACTGATAAATAGAGTCCAAGGAAAAAGAAAACATTAAAAAAATTGTAAGAATGACTTAGATTTCAGATATGAGATCAAATTCATAAACTGCAACTTTTAAAATGATAAATTAGAATTTATTTTTAAAAAGAAAAGATATAAAATTAAAGATATTATAACAAGCTACATATTGGGAGAAAATATTTTTAAATTATGTATTTGACAAGGGAATTGTATCCAGAATATATTATTTGTAACTTAATAATGAGAAAGTTAAGTGAAAGTGGAAAAATGCCAAATGTACTTTTCAGCAAAGAAGACATATATATGGCTAATGAATGCAAGAGAAGGTAAACAATCATATTACTTGTTAGGGGCATGCAAATTAAGCCTGCAGTGAGAAACGCACTTTTATGGCTACAGTGAAAAAGACGATACCAAGTGCTGGTAAATGAGAGTAGATATTGGATTTCTTAGATTTTGTTGCTTGAAATGTAAAATGCATCCCACTCCAGTACTCTTGCCTAGAAAATCCCATGGACGGAGGAGCGTGGTGCAGGCTACTGTTCATGGGGTCGCAAACAGTTGGATAGGACTGAGCGATTTCACTTCACTTCATAGATATTTTTGGTAAACAGTCTAACAATTTCTTTACAAGTTAAACACAAACTTATCAAGTAATTCCATTCTTAGGAACCTGCCCAGGAGAAATAAAAACATATGTCCTAAGCAGCAGTTAGAACTGGACATGGATCAACAGACTGGTTCCAAATAGGAAAAGGAGTATGTCAAGGCTGTATATTGTCACCCTGCTTATTTAACTTCTATGCAGAGTACATCATGAGAAATGCTGGGCTGGAAGAAACACAAGCTGGAATCACGATTGCTGGGAGAAATGTCAATAACCTCAGATATGCAGATGATACCACCCTTATGGCAGAAAGTGAAGAGGAGCTAAAGGGCCTCTTGATGAAGGTGAAAGAGGAGAATGAAAACGTTGGCTTAAAGCTCAACATTCAGAAAATGAAGATCATGTCATCCGGTCCCATCACTTTATAGGAAATAGATGGGGAAACAGTGGAAACAGTGTCAGACTTCATTTTTTGGGGCTCCAAAATCACTGCAGATGGTGACTGCAGCCATGAAATTAAAAGACGCTTACTCCTTGAAAGAAAAGTTATGACCAACTTAGACAGCATCTTCAAAAGTAGAGACATTACTTTGCCGACTAAGGTCTGTCTAGTCAAGGCTATGGTTTTTCCAGTGGTCATGTATGGATGTGACAGTTGGACTGTGAAGAAGGCTGAGCGCCAAAGAAATGATGCTTTTGAACTGTGTTGTTGGAGAAGACTCTTGAAAGTTCCTTGGACTGCAAGGAAATCCAAGCAGTTCATTCTGAAGGAGATCAACCCTGGGATTTCTTTGGAAGGAATGATGTTAAAGCTGAAACTTCAGTACTTTGGCCACCTTATGCAAAGAGTTGACTCATTGGAAAAGACTCTGATGCTGGGAGCGATTAGGGGCAGGAGGAGAAGGGGAGGACATAGGATGAGATGGCTGGATGGCATCATGGACTCGATGGACATGAGTCTGAGTGAATTTTGAGAGATGGTAATGAACAGGGAGGCCTGGTGTGCTGCGATTCAATAATCAGACATGACTGAGCAACTGAACTGAACTGAACTGAAGCAAGACTTACACTCAGATTCCATAGCAGCATTATTTGTAATAGCCCAAATTGTAAACAATGCCCATCGACTCCTGAATGAGCAAATATAACATGATGTAGAATTATAATAGAATACTATATTGAAATAAAATATCAGTGCATTCTACAACATCAATATATCTGAAAATACTTTTGCTAACTAGACTAAGTGAACGTTGCTCAAATGTGTCTAGCTCTCTGCTACATTATGGCCTATAGCCCACCACACTCCTCTGTCAATGGGATTTTCCCGACAAGACTACTGGAATGGGTTGGCATTTCCTTCTCCAGGGAATCTTCCTGACCCAGAAACCAAACCTGTGTCACTGTCATTTCTGGCAGGCTCTTTACCATCTGAGTTACGAGGTAAGTCCCAAATAGACTAAGCCAACTGAAAAAGAATATATAATTTATGATCCATTTTTGAGAACTTTTCACTGTTTGAAGAACACAAATTTAAAAAGACAGAAAGCATGCTGGTGCTTTCCTGGGGCTGGTGTAAAGACTGCGATGATTCACAAGCAAGCTCCATGGAAATATGGGGCAGAAAGTTTTAAAACTGAATTTTTGTGATAATTGTTTATAGAGTAACTTCATGCATTTATTACAAATAAGTGAATTGTTTAAAAAAATCTAATACAATTCCAAGAGAATAAATCAAGCCAAATTTAACAAAACATCTTTAGTATATCAGGGCACAGTTAGCATGATCAATTATCTACATATGGTGAACCTAAAAGAAAAAGTGAAGCTAGAGGTTCTAGCCCACTTCACAACAGACTGTCAAATACTTTGGGCAGAATGGCCCTACTCCCATCATGTAATTAGTGGGCACTGTACACAAAATACTGCAGAGGCATTCTAAAATATTGTATAGAAACTTTCTTGAACCATTGACTGTGGGGGTAATAGAGAACGGGAACTGATTTATACTAGTTTTTGTTATTTTTAATGACTCCATAAAGCCTGGGTAGAATGCATCTAAGCCTGGGTGCATTCATATTTTACAAGTGAAAAAACTGAGTAAATGAATTAGTTCACCAATGCAGCCATTTATAAGAACATAAAACATAATAATTGACAAAACCAAAACTTGAACCAATATAATTTTATCAACAAATCTCTAGGGTTCATTTTATTATGCTTACTTTTATAGTATTAAAACAGGAAAAGAAAATGGTGTGGCTTTTTAAAGCTCAGTTTTGAGCTCTACATATGATAGTGTGGGAAAAAAATAATAAATACTTCCTATGGGTCTGGCATCAACATAAGTCTGGTCACCTCCCTTGTGGAGCATACAGTCTAGTAGGGAATAGAAACCATCCAAATAAACAAACAAAAAACACCCATGCAGTTTCATATATAAACATTTATAGCCTTATCACAAGTGCTATGAAATCAGATAAAATTATGTAGTATAAAAGGAGAATGTGACCTTTTTAAAGAGATAGCATTTAATGAACATCTGAATGATGAAAAGGAATTACACCTTTGTAGAGCAAGACTGTCAGAGGAGCAGCTAGTCTCCAAACAGAAGAAAGACCATATACAAAGGCCCCACATCTAGAAGTACAGCTTGAGAGAATGCTGTAGAAGTAGACAGGAGTTGGTTTGGCAGAGTTACTTGGATTTTGGAAAAGAGTTCATAATGTAATATATGTAAGCTAGTATGGAAAACATTTGAAAGTTTTATGCAGATAAAACCTATAGTCTAATATACATTAAAATATTAAAAACTGAGTATAGGAATACGCCATGACCTAGCATTCCCACACTATTAAAAAAACAAAACAAAGCAAAACACCTCTACGCATGTTCAAGCACATTTACCGAAGTATATACATTAAAATGTTTGCACTAGTCTTATCTGTGATAACCAAATTTGCACACTGCCCAGATGTTCATCAACTAAAGAACATGAACATATCATGTCATATTCATACAATGGGATACCACACAGCAATAATGATGAAAATCCACAACACGAACAGTGGATAAATCTCACAGTCAATATACTGAGTGAAAGAAGCTAGACACAAGAGAGTACATACTAGTGACAGTGACATTGGAAGATACCAAACTCGCCTCCTTCCATAGACACACAGTCTACAGCTATAGGTGGAACAATTTGCTCCTACAAAATCCTAAAGCCTGGCTGAGTAACAACTACAAACTGGGCAAGTAAGAAAAAAAAAAAACACATCAAAGTGGGTAGAGGATACTGGGGCTCAGGCTCACGACAAACCTCACTGCTGACACTGTGACCCATAATCAGGAAAAACTCAAAACCCAGAACTTATATCTGGGACATGAAGAATTTGAGCCCCACATCAGGCACCTTAGTTTTTAAGATATGGATCTGTGAGATAAGCCCTCCAAAGCATCTACTATTAAAAACCAATGGGGCTCATGTCCTGAGATCCACAAGAGTGGAACAATCTGAAAAATGACTCCATGGCACCTGGTCTTGCCCTGACTTAAGGAGTCTCACCTGCTTATATTCAAGTATTGTCCTAGGGGCAGGCGTATAACCTACATATATGAGGAGCCTGCGAATACTCTCTTGGGATGTAGAATGGGAGGCGCCATCTTCATGATGTCAGTTTTGTAAGTTCCAGAGCAACAGTATCTCTGCCCCAGTTATTATGTCTTCTGCCAGAGGGCCCCTCTGCATCATATCATCTGGCTCTGATGCCCAGTGGTTGTGGGTAACACAGGATTATAACCAACAGGGAAAAGTTCTTAAACTCTAGGACACAGTAAGAGACAACAGATCGAGGGACTCTTTCTGTGAAGGATGTCTATTAGCTAATCATTATGGCTGTGGCATAAGGGGCAAGCTCCTAAAAAGTATGCCTTTAAGGAGCTGACTGAAATTCTTTCCAGAGACCTCAGAGGTAAGTGCTGACTGTGCACTCTCCTTCTGCTTTGCCCCTGCTCATTGACATCTTTCAGAAAAGAGCTAATACACTCATGTGGAGCCCCAGTTTTTGTGACTGCCATCCAGAGGATACCACCCAGATGGCCTGGCTCTCGGGGCCATTAGGGCTTATGCTTGCAATCACAGGACTGCCTGTATTTGTCTGCTTCAATAAACTGCTATTAGGTTCTGGATTCCAATCAGCTTGAAGCACAGCCTAATCTAGGTACTAAGATTCTCCCCTTAAGGACAATGACAGGACTTATCACATCCTTAACTACCAGGGGCTAAAAATATAACAGACTGTTTGGACGAGCAAAGTTTTGAGAGAAAGAAAAGAGCTAGGGCAGAGTTGAACAAAGAGCTGACAGGGCCTTAGGTAGGTTTATTAGCTACATAAAGTCCACAGCTTCAAGACTGGAGAAGTGATTGCTTTATCTACTGTATAGAAACCAATACAGAAAGCCAGGAAAATGAAGAAACATATGTTGCAAAAGAAAAAACAAGATAAAACCTCAGGAAAGTACATCAGTGAAATGGTGATAAGTTATTTACCTCAAAAAAGAATTCAAAATGATGGTCATAAAGATGCTCACCTGAGGAGGCAAGAATGGATGAAAATAGTGAGAACTTTGACAAAGAGATGGAAAACATAGAAAATATCAAACAAAAGTCACAGAGCTGAAGAATTTAATAATAAAATAACAACCTAAAAAAATTAGAGGGGTTCGACAGAAGACTTGATGAAGAATAAGAAAATGAGGGAGCCACAGGGCCACAAAGAAATAAATAAAATGCTCTTGACATCTCTATACAGAAAGGAATTTTAGGTGGCAGAAACAAATGGACCAGTAGTTAAGTTTTTATCCACATTTAGCAAAGAAACCATTAGTTAACCCAGAAAAGAATAAATCTTCTAGAATTTTAGAGCCTTGGGCCCCGACTTTATTTTCAGAGAGGAAAGGCTCATTACAGATCCCTGAAGTAGTATGTGGTCTGCGTTCCCCAGTTCAGATATGCCCAAGGAGAATAATGAACAAGTTCTCAAAGATCAGAGCCAGGGTTTGCAAAAACCAGTAAACAATGAGCTCCTTCTGTGAGCAGAATCTGAACTTAATCAAGGTAATTCCTCATCCCCAGTGTGTGCATCTGGGAGCTTTATTTAAATCTCTTCCTTATGAGATTTACATTGTTGATTTCCAGTTGATGTTGTATGCCTCCCATCCTTTGTCTTTCCAAGTGGAAGTCATTATTCTGCCAGCTCCATCACTGCATTCTGGGTATTTTTGCTGGAGAGGGGAAAAAAAAATGCCTTTTAAATGTGTATGACTGCACACTAAAAGGAGTCGTATCTAGACCTGGTGGCACCTAGAGACATGGGCTCTCAACAATAATAATTTCCCAGTTAGGATCTTATATTTTCTCTCTCAGGAAGGGGTGAGAATGTTCTGTGTGAAAGTAGAATAAAATGATCTGGTAACCAAAATGCTCTATCAAGGATAATAGAGTAGTATGTACTTCAAGGCTGTATATTGTCACTCTGCTTATTTAACTTATATGCAGAGTGCTGTGCAGTGCTACGTCACTTCAGTCATGTCCAACTCTGCCACCCTATGGACTGTAGCCCACCAAGCTCCTCTGTCCATGGGATTCTACAGGCAAGAATACTGGAATGGACTGCCATTCCCTTCTCCAGGGAAAATTTCCCACCTGGGGACTGAACCAGCATCACGCACATCTAACCTGCATTGCAGCCAGGTTCTTTACCACTAACACCACCTGGGAAACTCAGATCAGAGATAATAAGATGTATTCAAACCACTACCTCCTTGGGAACTCAGAAGTCTGACCTTCCAAATCTTTCTTGTAGATAGGTTAGGGACTGTATAATTGAATTCTGACTAGGAAAATATAGGCATATTTTATATGATACTTCCAGATCTCACCCAAAAGTTTGGGCCTATTGTGAAACATTTCCCTGAATCTTTTTGCCTTCAGTGGGGAGCAGAAGAAAGGATCAGCCAACTAAAAGCAAAAGAAATAGAACTCATCCTACCAGAGCAGCAAGAAGAAAAAAGAATGAAAACAAGTGAAGAATAACTTAAGGAACTTCAGAGACAACTTTAGACAGACTATGATTTGCATTTTAGGGTTCCAGAATGAGAAGAGAGAGAGAAAGTTATAGAAATTTTATTTTCAGAAGCAATGGCTGAAAAATTCCAGAGAAGGAAAGAGACTTCCAGATCCAGAAAACCCAAACAGGTCTAAAAAGATGAAACCCAAAAGATTCAGATCAACAAACATAATTAAAAGGTAAAAAGGTAAAGCCAAGGACAGAATATTAAAAGCAGCAAGAGAAATATAACTTGTGTAGAAGTGAATCTTCATAAAATAGTCAGATTTTTTTTTAGCAAAAACTTTGTAGAGTTTAGCAAAACTTCTCCAAAAGGAGTGGCACAATATGTTCAAAGTGCTGACAGAAAACACCTCCAACCAAGAATACCCAGCAAACTAATAATTCAGAATTGGATGAGAGATAAAAGTTCTTCAGACAAGAAAAGCCCCTAAAGAAGTTCATCACCCCTCAAATGACCTTACAAGAAGTTCTAAAGGGACTTCATTAGGTTGGAAATATGGGATTATTAATTGATAACAAGAAAACACATGAAAGAATAAATCATATTGGTAGGCAAATATATGGTAAAAGTAGTGGGTTAATAACTACAATATTTAGCCAAGAGGCACACAAGAACTTACCTGAGTTGTAAGGACACAGATCACTGAAAATTAAGGAATAGAAAAAAAAAATTCCAAATGCAAACCAAAAGAAAGCTGAAGTTGCTGAACTTATATCAGACAAAACAGAATTTAAACAAAGACTGCAAAAAAGATGAGCACTACATAATAATAATAAAGTGGGTAATCTGACAAGATGATATAAAATTTGTATATACATATGCACTCAACATAAACACTTAAATATATAATGCAAATATGCATAGTTCTAAAGTGAGAAATAGAAATACAAAATAGTATAAGATTTAATACTCCACTTTCATCAGTGGGTAGATTATCCAGACAGAAAAATAAAAGGAAACATTTCTCTTAAACAACATTTTAGATCAAACTTAAAACATACATACAGAATCCTCAACAAAATATTAGCAAACCAAATTCAACAATACAGTAAGTATATCATGCACTATGATTCAGTTTAGTTCAGTCGCTCAGTCATGTCCGACTCTTTGCAACCCCATGAATCACAGCATGCCAGGCCTCCTTGTCCATCACCAACTCCTGGAGTTCACTCAAACTCATGTCCATTGGGTCAGTGATGCCATCCAGCCATCTTATCCTCTGTCATCCCCTTCTCCTCCTGCCCATAATCCCTCCCAACTCTTCACATGAGGTGGCCAAATTATTGGAGTTTCTGCTTTGGCATCAGTCCTTCCAATGGACACCCAGAACTGATCTCCTTTAGGGTGGACTGATTGGATCTCCTTGCAGTCTAAGGGACTTTCAAGAGTCTTCTCCAACACCACAGTTCAAAAGCATCAACTAGGATTTATTCAGCGAGTGTAAGAATGGTTCAATATCCACAGATCAGTCAGTGTGATATACCATACTAACAAAATGAAATATAAAATTGATATGTTCACCTCAATACATGCAGAGAAAAGATTTGATAAAATTCAACATCCATTTATGGTAAAAACTCTCAACAAAACATGTATCTCAAAACAATAAAGGTCATATATGACAAGTCTACAGCTAACATCCATTACAATCAACAGTAGAAAGCTGAAAGCTTTTCCTCTAAGATCAGAAACAGGATAAAAATGCCCATTCTAGTCACTTTTATTCAAGATAATATTGGAAGAACTTACCAGAGCAATTATGCAAGAAAAATAAAGTACATCTAAATTGGAAAAGAATAAATAAAACTATATTTATAGATAACATTATATATAGAAAATCCTAAAGACTCCTTAAAAAAAAAAAAAACTATTAGAGCTAATCAGTGAATTCAGTAAAGTTACAGGATACAAATACAATACACAAATATCTGTTGAGTTTCTATACACTAATAATAAACTATCATAAAGAGAATTCAAGAAAATAAACCATTTAAAATTTTGTCAAAATAATAGAGTATCTGTGAGCAAATTTAACCAAGGACGTTAAAAATAAGTGTATATTGAAAACTGTAAGGCATTAATGATATAAACTGAAGAAAATTCAAATAAATAGATATTCCATGGTTATGCACTGGAAGAATCAATACTGCCAAAATATCCATACTTCCCAAAGCAATCTACAGATGCAATGCAATCTTTTTAAAATTTCCAAAGGCATTTTTGTTTCACAGGAAGACAATAGGTCATTCTAAAAGTTTTATAGAACCACAAAGACCCTAAGTAGCAAAGATAAAACTGAGAAAGAATAACAAAGCTGGAGAAATCAAGAATAACAAAGCTGGGCTTCCCTGGTGGCTCAGACAGTAAAGAATCAGCCTGCAACGCAGGAGACCTGAGTTCAATACCTGAGTTGGGAAGATGTCCCAGAGAAGGGAATGGCTACCCACTCCAGTGTTCTTGCTGAAGAATCCTGTGAACAGAGGAGAGTCTGATAAGCTACATAGTCCATGGGTTGCAAACAGTCAGACATGACATCATGTGTTATTTGTTGTTGGAGACACTATGCTCTCATTTCAGATTACATTACAAAGCTATAGTAATTAAAATTATGATATTTTTATAAAAACAGACACAAAGACTAAGTAACTGAGACTATATCATATTAGAAAGCTTCTGCACAGCAAAAAATAATAAAAATAACAAAATAGAAAGGTAACCCGCAGAATTAAGATAATAATATTTGTAAATCATATCATAAATCTGATAAGAGATGAATATGCAAAATAAAGAACTCTTACAATTAAACTGCAGCAACCAAACAAACTGATTGGAAAATGATCAGACAGTTTACATAGATATTTTTCTAAAGAGAGCATAGAGATAGCCAGGAAGCATGAAAAGATCCTCAATATCACTAATCATCAGGAAAATGCTAATTGAAACCACAATGAGATACCAGTTGTTTAGAATGTGTGTTATCACAAAAGGAAGAAATAACAACTGTTGGGGAGATGTCCACTGATGAATATATTGATAAATAAGACAGGCTGTGTGTATGTATACACACACACACTTATATGTGTGTGTATATATAATGGGATAGTATTTCACCTTAAAAATGAATGAAGTCTTGCCATTTTGAGACCACACTGATGGACCTCAAGCATACAATGTAAGGTGAAATAAACCAGACAGAAGAAGACAAAATAGTTTTACTTCTCTTATATGAGCATTCTTAAAGGCAAAACAAGCCCAACCACAGCTTGACAGTAACCAGAGGTGTAGGGTAAGAGTAGATGAAATTGTATAAACATAAGAAAAAAGGACGAAATCTCAAAAATGACAGAATGAACTCTATTCATTCCCAAGGCAAACCATTCAATATCATGGTAATCCAAGTCTATGCCCTGACCAGTAAAACTGAAGAAGCTGAAGTTCAATGGTTCTATGAAGACCTACAAGACATTTTAGACTAAAACCAAAAAATATGTCCTTTTCATTATAGGGGGCTGGAATTTAAAAGTAGAAAGTTGAGAAACACCTGGAGTAACAGGCAAACTTGGCCTTAGAGTACAGAATGAAGCAGGACAAAAGCTAATAGAGTTTTGCCAAGAGAATGCACTGGTCATAACAAACACCATCTTCCAAAAACATACAAAGTGAAGTAAGCCAGAAAGAAAAATACCTATACAGTATACTAACATATATATATGGAATTTAGAAAGATGGTAACAATAACCCTGTATGCGAGACATCAAAAAAGACACATATGTATAGAACAGTCTTTTAGATTCTGTGGGAGAGGGAGAGAGTGGGATGATTTGGGAGAATGGCATTGAAACATGTATAATATCAAATAAGAAATGAATCGCCAGTCTAGGTTCGATGCAGGATACAGGATGCTTGGGACTGGTGCACTGGGATGACCCAGATGGATGGTATGGGGGGGGGAGGTGGGAGGGGGGTTCAGGATTGGGAACACATGTACACCCATGGCAGATTCATGTTGCTGTATGGCAAAACCAATTTAATATTGTAAAGTAAAAAATAAATTTAAAAATTAAAAAAGAAACCACAAGAGAATGTTCTATACATGGACATCACCAGAGAGCTAACACCAAAATCAGATTGATTATATTATTTGCAGCCAAAGATGGAGAAGCTCTATGCAGTCAGCAAAAACAAGACCTGGAGCTGACTGTGGCTCAGATCATGAACACCCTGTTGCCAAATTCAGACTGAAACTGAAGAAAGTTGAGAAAACGATGAGGCCATTCAGCTATGACCTAAATTAAATCTTTATGATTATACAGTGGAACTGAGAAATAGATTTAAGGGGTTAGACCTGATAGACAGAGTGCCTGATGAACTATGGACAGAGTTCTTGACATTGTACAGGGAGCAAGACCATCCCCAAGAAAAAGAAATGCAAAAAGCAAAATGTCTGTCTGAGGATGCTTTACAAATAGCTGTGAAAAGAAGAGAAGCAAAAAGCAAAGGAGAAAAGGAAAGATATACCTATTTGAATGGAGAGTTCCAAAGAATGGCAAGGAGAGATAAGAAAGCTTTCCTCAGTGATCAATGCAAAGAAAGAGAGGAAAACAACCGAATGGGAAATATTAGAGATCTCTTCAAGAAAATAGATATACCAAGGGAACATTTCATGCAAAGATCAGCTTGAAAAAGGACAGAAAATCTAGGGACCTAACAGAAGCAGAAGATATTAAGAAGAGGTTGCAAGAATAACCAGATGAACTGTACAAAAAAGATCTTAATGACCAAGATAATCATGATGGTGGGATCCCTCACCTAGAGCCAGATATCCTGGAATGTGAAGTCAAGTGGGCCTTAGAAAGCATCACTATGAACAAGGATAGTGGAGGTGATGGAATTCCAGTTGAGCTGTTTCAAATCCTAAAAGACGATGCTATGATAGTGCCGTACTCAGTATGCCACCAAATATGGAAAACTCAGCAGTGACCTCAGGACTGGAACAGGTAAAATTTTCCTTCCAATCCCAAAGAAAGGCAATGCCAAAGAATGTTCAAACTACTTCACAATTGCACTAATTTCACATGCTAGTAAAATAATGCTCAAAATTCTCCAAACCAGGATTCAGCAATATGTGAACCATGAATTTCCAGATGTTCAAACTGGTTTTAGAAAAGGCAGAGGAACCAGAGATCAAATTGCCGACATCCACTGGATCATTGAAAAAGCAAGAGAGTTCAAGAAAAACATCTAATTTATTGACTATGCCAAAGCCTTTGATGGTGTGGATAACAATAATCTCTGGAAAATTCTGAAAGAGATCGGAATACCACACCAACTGACCTGCCTCTTGAGAAATCTGTATGCAGATCAGGAAGCAACAGTTAGAATTGGACATGAAACAACAGACTGGTTCCAAATAGAAAAAGAAGTACATCCAGGCTGTATATTGTCAACCTCCTTATTTAACTTATATGCAGAGTACATCATGAGAAATGCTGGGCTGGAAGAAGTACAAGCTGGAATCAAGATTGCCAGGAGAAATATCAATAACCTCAGATATGCATGTGACACCACCCTTATGGCAGAGTGAAGAACTGAAGAGCCTCTTGAGGAAAATGAAAGAGGAAAGTGAAAAGGTTGGCTTAAAGCTCATCATTCAGAAAACGAAGATCATGGCATCTGGTCCCATCACTTCATGACAGATAGATATGGAACAACGGCAACAGTGATTGACTTTATTTTGAGGGGCTCGAAAATCACTGCAGATGGTGACTGCAGCTATGAAATTAAAAGACACTTATTCCTTGGTAGGAAAGTTATGACCAACCTAGATAATAGATTAAAAAGCAGAGACATTCCTTTTCCAACATAGATCCATCTAGTCAAGGGCTATGGTTTTTCCAATGGTCATGTATGGATGTGAGAGTTGGACTATAAAGAAAGGTGAGCTCCAAAGAGTTGAGAGTCCCTTTGACTTCACGGAGATCCAACCAGTCCATCCTAAAGGAGGTAAGTCCTGAGTGTTCCTTGGAAGTACTGATGTTGAAGCTAAAACTCTAATACTTTGGCCACCTGATGCAAAGAGCTGACTCATTTGAAAAGACCCTGATGCTGGGAAGGATTGAAGGTAAGAGAAGGGGATGACAGAAGATGAGATGGTTGGATGGTATCACTGACTGAAATGATATGAGTTTGAGTAAACTCCGGGAGTTGGTGATGCACAGGGATCCCTGTTGTTGCTGCTATCTATGGAGTCACAAAGAGTCGGACATGACTGAGTGACTGAATTGAAGAAAAATATACATATACCATTATTGTTTCAGGAATAAAACTATGAAAACAGATATACTAACCTATGTAATTAAGCTCAGATTAGCATTTAATCTTGATGACATAGGAAATTTCCAGGATGTTGTAAAACTCAGTTTCTTGATCCAGGGATGTTATATGACTGTATTAAGTGAATATACCTGGAGAAGGAAATGGCAACTGACTCCTCTATTCTTGCCTGGAGAATCCTCATGGAGAGGGGAGCCAGGTGGGCTATAGTCCATGGGGTCACAAAGAGTCAGACACATTTGAGCACCTAAGTAAGTGAATATACCTCAAGCTGTATGAAAACTATATGTTAACTTCAACAATATGGCATAACTATAAAGATGGAAATTTAAGCACTTTAAGTCATGACTTACAGACAATTTGAAGAAAACATTGAAACCACTTTCAAAGAACAAGAGGGACTTATCTATAAATAACCTGTTTTATGGAGTTAAATACATCTATGTAAATGATAGATGGATTCATATGTAAATGGAGAGATGGTTAAACAGAGGGAAAGACTGATGTGTATATAGAGAGACAGAAAGATACACATACAGTGGGTCATGAGTTACATTGTAGTTAGTGCTGAGTATGTGGAGTTTAGTAAAAGAAAAAAATTCTATATAATGTTTATTTAAATTATTCATTTTTAACCTTATATTTCTTTCTATTACTTGCTTTGGATTTAGTTTACACTTGGCTTTCTTACACTTAAGGTGATATGTTAGATTATTGATATCAGATATTTTATTTGTTCTACACATAGGCATTTTTGACTATATATTTTCATTAAATAAATGCTTTATTGGCCCCTATAAATCTTTGTAATTTTAAACCAAAATGTTCACAACTGTGTTACTAAGTAAACAAAGTAAATGTAAAGTATTTACATTAAATAAAACATTAATCATATTTATTGACTCATTATTATAAATTTAAAAAAGGAAAAACTACCCAAAATGATAACAAACAAGAAAAATAAATAAATCTAAAAATATGCCAGTCATATGTTATTCATGAGGTTTGTAGATATGTAAAAAGAGTGGAATAACAAAAGTAAATTCACTCACACACACACAAAGACACACCAGTTCTAAGATTCTTAAAACAAGTATTCAGTTCTGTTGCTCAATCATGTCAAACTCTTTGTGACCCCATGAATTACAGCACACCAGGCCTCCCTGTCCATCACCAACTCCTGGAGTTCACTCAGACTCACGTCTATGGAGTCAGTGATGCCATCCAGCCATCTCATCCTCTGTCATCCCCTTCCCCTTCTGCCCCCAATCCCTCCCAGCATCAGAGTCTTTTCCAATGAGTCAACTCTTCGCATGAGGTGGCCAAAGTACTGGAGTTTCAGCTTTAGCATCAGTCCTTCCAAAGAACACCCAGGACTGATCTCCTTCAGAATGGACTAATTGAATCTCCTTGCAGTCCAAGGGACCTTCAAGAATCTTTTCCAACACCACAGTTCAAACGCATCAATTCTTTGGCACTCAGCTTTCTTCACAGTCCAACTCTCACATCCTTACATGACCACTGGAAAGACTATAGCCTTGACTAGATGGATCTTTGTTGGCCAAGTAATGTCTCTGCTTTTCAATATGCCATCTAGGTTGGTCATAACTTTTCTTCCAAAGGAGTAAGTCTCTTTTAATTTCATGGCTGTAGTCACCATCTGCAGTGATTTTGGAGCCCAAAAAAATAAAGTCTGACACTGTTTCCCCATCTATTTCCCATGAAGTGATGGGACCAGACGCCATGATCTTCGTTTTCTTAATGTTGAGCTTTAAGCCAACTTTTTCTCTCTCATCTTTCACTTTCATCAAGTGGCTTTTTAGTTCCTCTTCACTTTCTGCCGTAAGGGTGGTGTCATCTGCATATCTGAGGTTATTGATATTTCTTCCAGTAATCTTTATTCCATCTTGTGCTTCTTCCAGCCCAGTGTTTCTCATGATGTACTCTGCAGAGAAGTTAAATAAGTGGGGTGACAATATACAGCCTGGATGTACTCCTTTTCCTATTTGGAACCAGTCTGTTGTTCCTTGTCCAGTTCTAACTGTTTGCTTCCTGACCTGCATATAGGTTTCTCAAGAGGCAAGTCAAGTGTTATAGTATTCTCATCTCTTTCAGAATTTTCCAGTTTATTTTGATCCACACAAAGGCTTTAGCATAGTCAATAAAGCAGGAATAGATGTTTTTCTGGAACTTTCTTGCTTTTTCCATGATCCAGCGGATGTTGGCAATTTGATCTCTGGTTCCTCTGCCTTTTCTAAAACCAGCTTGAACTAGAGTTTGGTTAAAATATAAGTTGGTAACTTACTAGTTAAGTCTCAACATGTGACCAAAAAATAAAATATCTCTGTATTTTATCTAAAAGAAGCAATGTGATCAGTTTATCCTGACTTAGAAACTTTTAAAATGAGCCCAGTCTTCTGAGATTTTAGAGTAAATGAAACGAATTCTCAGGATGTTAGTTCTGTGATTGAAATTCTTATATCTCTACAGGAAGTGGATTTTCCTACCAAAAGTTCAAGCGATAAATAATTTTTAATAACTGGTAGCTTAGCATTTTTGACCCTTGTGTTTCTAAAATAGCTTTTCATTTTCCCTGAAGGAAGTATAATATTATTCCTTTTATACCCCTCAAAATACCATACTGTTTCCTCTTTTCAGTATTATGTAAGTGTCTGGAGAGGCTTATGAGCTATTTTAGAAGTTAATGATTACATATTTCCTTCCATAATTTTTTGGCAACAATGGAGACATAATTATCATATATTTTAGGGTATGTTATTTCAAGTCACAGGTCAAAAACAAAATTATTATTCATTCGATAAAGTGAATTAAGTACATAATGTATCAAAAAGAGAAAAACACCTTCTTTTGGCTTTTGGGAGCTCTCAACCCTCCTTTATTCAATTCATCTGGGTTGAAGAAGAATGAATTTTCTCTTTAGTAAACTTGGGGTTAAGAACTTAGAACTTTTCTCTCCCACTCTTTTGAATAATCGAGGTGCACAGAATAAGTATACTGATCTCTCCTAAATTTGATGATAAAGTTAAACAGTAAGTGTCCCAATGTGACCTGACAATGAGGGTAAGTGTCCAATATGGGATTCTGTACTAGATACCTCCCTTCTTGTCCTGTAACTAAACTATAGTCTCAGCATTTATCATTGATGGAACTGGTATTTTGGGTCCCATTCACAGATTCTTTTGGCTATACCCAATTAATTTAGAGGAAGAGAGCTATAATGTATTAGGAATATTTTCATAGCATCATCTGCTAAATTGATTGGGAATCTTGAGAAATAGTAAACTGAGGATGCAATTATGATAGAACAATTTTTTGGTACAACTAATGTAACTGATTTTATTTTTTGAGTAGCACAAGAGACTTAATATTTTTTTTTAATTGAAGTTAGTTGATGTGCAGTGTTACAGAAATTACAAATGTATAATTAGTGATTCACAGTTTTTAAATATTATACTTCATTCATAGGTATAAAATATTTGCTATGTGACATTAAACTTTACTGTGTGGTACTAAAGCCAGGTTTGTTGATTTACTGGTTTTAGTTTGGTTTGCTTTATGTCCATAGTTTACAATGACTGATTTATATCTGGCCAGATTTAGTCTAGGTATGTGACATTAGCCTTTGACCGTGTGTGATCATGATCTTTGTAATCACTAGAGTGTATTGTGTTTTTACCCATGACTGGCTTTTTTTTTTTTTCCTTACAGGCACAACAGCAGGTGCCAGCTTTAGCTGGTCTCCAATGCCCTCAATAAAGTTGTGGATTGTATGTCTCTTGACTCTAACAGCTTGACACTGAACTACACATGCAGTTTAGCTTAGTGTTGCAGGCAAGACAGAGGTATGATTGGATCATATTTGGCATTGATGAGAAGAAAACAATCTTGCTTTCTCTGTTTTCCCTCCTCTAGAAGGGAAAGAAACAAATCTGATCTGTGATTTTGATTTAACCAAAAAATGAAAACAAGCTCAGCAACTAAATAGTTTAACTAAGAATTCTTTTCTCTATGATTGCTCTCCAGGCGTACTCAGTCTGATAGTCTGCCCTGTTGAAAGAGAATGGTGGTTGTTCAGTGACATCTGTGGCAGAATGAATCCAATGTTAGAATTCTATATTAGGGATAGCATTGTTTTCCCATATCTAAGGCTCCCTAGAATCTGTTCTACCAGTGAAAAGGCTGCTATGTTTATATTTATACATCTGACACTTGTCTTTGTTTTATAACCTAAGATTTCAAGAAAGAAATTGATTCTATGAAAGAAAATATGAAAATAGAAATATTTAGTATTTTTTTTATCCTTTAGTAGCTTTTAATTGTTTGAAGCTTTTCTTTCTATACTGTTTGCAATTTTCAGAAAAGAAGTGTTGATTTTAAATGATACCAGCAGAAATGTATTAGAATTGACAGCTAGTATTTAATGGCAATGCTTAAAAGTTTGGTAGATATCATTTATTTGCATTCAGTTTGCTCATTCTTTTAAATTAATGCATGTAGTTGATTTAATAAATAACTTTCTTTTCTTTTCTTTCTTTCTTTTTTCTTTTTCTGGTGGCAGTACACTGCCAGAGACACTTTGTGTCTGTGCTATACATCATTATGTGCCAAGTAGTACTATTTTGTATAGTTGTTGTCAGCTTCCTAGATGATGTATAATATATAAAGTACTTCATGTTTTTCAAACCCACAGACTGTTATTTTTCCTGTTTTATTCTTATCATTATTTTCTGTTGCCTTTGAGAAAAGCAAATGCATAGCAAAAATATACATAAATGAATAAATAAAAGAATAAATCTGGGCTCTTAGAACCACAAAAGATATTCACTGCAGGAAAGATGGCAAGAACATGGAAATATGACTATTACCTAATGTGACTCTCTACACATGGCAGCGAATGAAAGAAGCAAAAGTGTCTCACATTCTCTTAGAGATCTGGTCCAGAAATTTAGCTTCAATTTATTTTTGACAACTTCAGGTTTAATTTCTTTCTTTTCTTCTACTTTCTATTCAAAATGTACTACAAGCATAACAGATATAAAACAAATATAGGACAGAGGTATGGCAGAAAGAGTTAATTTTGTATATCTGATTTTACATGCTGGGTCTTTCATTTATTGCCTATATGACACAGCAAGCCATATCAGATCTCATATATGTTATATATCCTGAATGTATTTCTCTGTATGAATATATATGTATATCATTTATATTTGAATTAATACTCTATCGGCTACTGTGTCTTTCACAAAAGAAAGGAAGATGAAGAAGATATATGTGAGAGAGAGTGTGTGTGTGTCTGTGTGTGTGTATGAGAGTGCATGTGTTTGGCAGAGTGTTAATCACTTTAGGGACAGTAATCCTTTTCAATATATGAAGTTAGTTTTCCTAAAACTATATGATTAGTACTCATATTACTTATATATACATATTGCTGCTCACATAATTTATACAATATTGTATTTATCAGAATTCAAAAGTTTGTTTCTTTATACTCATTTATATTTCACTCAACATTTTAATATATATATTATTATTACACAGTTAAAATTTAGTTTTAAGGTGTGTATAATATTAGTATAGTACTAGT
>SJYC01092340.1:0-16035 GCA_006408675.1 Madoqua kirkii | reverse complement strand
CTCACATTTAATCTCTTTAAAAGATAACTGCTTGTTTAAAAGGGAAAATATATATATATATTTGAATTTATGTAGTATTACCATCTATGACTAAGAGAGGTAAACCCTAGAGTAACTAATAATAATGTATATTTAGAAATATAGCTAATAACGGGAATAGCAGGGAAAAAAAGGAGAAATAGACAATAGCAATCAAGAATCTAATTTAAGTCAAACTCTAATGATATTTCAAAAAACATAAATTATCTTTTCTGTAGTTTAAAAGGTTTGTGACACTAAATGCAAAAACAGATACAAGTTTATTCTTTTTATGTAAATCCATGTTAAATAAAGAAAATATCCTATTAAAAGAAATAGGATATAAAGAGAAAATAATCATACTTCTGAGGAAAGTGGGATAGGCTGAAGCAATGTCTGGCAAATAAGATTTCAAAATAGTAAATAATTCCAGAAATAAAGAGTGATATATCAGAATGACAAAAGGTTTAATTCAGACAGAAGACATGCGACATCTTACGTATGTATGCACCTAAGCAGAAAGTTTCAAAGTACATGAAAGGAAAATTGATTTGACTGACAAGAAAAATAGATAAAGCCATAATTATACTTAGAGACTTTTAATACTCTTCTCATAATACTTCATAAAATAAGCAGAAAAAAATTTATGTTCAAAACATGAGTTAACCAATACCAGCTAACATAAATAGCATTTATACACACTGCAGCAAACAATAGTGATTAGACATTTCTTTTATGTGTACATATGGTGATTGCAGCCATGAAATTAAAAGATGCTTACTCCTTAGAAGGAAAGTTATGACCAACCTAGATAGCATATTGAAAACATTGAAAAGCAGAGACATTACTTTGCCAACAAAGGTCTGTCTAGTCAAGGCAATGGTTTTTCCAGTGGTCATGTATGGATGTGAGAGTTGGTCTGTGAAGAACGCTGATTGCCAAAGAATTGATGCTTTTGAACTGTGGTGTTGAAGAAGACTCTTGAGAGTCCCTTGGACTGCAAGGAGATTCAACCAGTCCATTCTGAAGGAGATCAGTCCTGGGTGTTCTTTGGAAGGAATGATGCTAAAGTGGAAACTCCAGTACTTTGGCCACCTCATGTGAAGAGTTGATTCATTGGAAAGACTCTGATGCCTGGAGGGATTGGGGGCAGGAGGAAAAGGGGACAACAGAGGATGAGATGGCTGGATGGCATCACCAACTCGTCGGACATGGGTTTGGGTGAACTCTGGGAGTTGGTGATGGACAGGGAGACCTGGCGTGCTGCAGTTTATGAGGTCACAGAATCAGACACGACTGAGTGCCTGAACTGAACTGATACTGCTTAATAGATCATAATCTGAGAAATAAACAAAGTTCCATTAATATGAAAGCCACTAAATATAACATTCTTGTTAACACAGTAGAAATAAATCAGAAATTAATAAGAGATATTGCAAAATCCCCCAAATTTTTGGTATGAAATAGCATCTCTCTAAATAAAAAATTGTTGTGTGATAGGATATTGGAATGTATTTTAATGAAATTGAAAATGTAAACACATTGAAATGTGTGGAAAGTTAATGTTGTGTTTAGAAGAAGATATATAGCATTATTAATAAATACTTACTACTATATGCACAATAGGCAACCAACAAGGACTTACTGTATAGCACAGGGAACTATATTCAATGTTTTAATAACCTACAAGGGAAAAGAATCTGAAAAAGAATCTATAATAGACAGGCACATGATAAATAGATTCTTCTGATTCAATAACACGATTTATCCTTCCATGTGTTTGTGTCTTTAATTTTTTTCATTAGTGTTGGATTATACTACCCAACATAATCTATAGATTCAATGCAGTCCCCACCAAATTACCAATGGCACTTTTTGGAGATCTGAAAAAATAATTTTTTTAAAGCTGTATGGAAACAGAAAAGATCCCAAAGAGCCAAAGCAATCTTGAGAAAGAAAAAATGGTGGTGGAGGGATCAGGCTCCTTGATTTCACAATATACTACAAAGCTAGTCAAAATGGTAATCAAAATAGTATAGTACTGACACAACAACAGGCTTACAGATCAATGCAACAGCACAGAAAGCCCAGAGTAAAGCCCATGCACCTATGGTCAATTAATCTATGACAAAGGAGGTGAGAATGTACAACAGAGAAAAGAATCTCTTCAATAGTAGTGCTGAAACAACTGAATATCTACATATAAAATAATTAAATTAGAATACTCCCTAACACTATATACAAAATAAATTCAAAATGATGTAAATACTTAAATGTAAGACCAGACTCTACAAAACTCTTAAAGAAAAACATAAGCAAAACACTCTTCAACATAAATCACAGCAAAATCTTTTTGAATCCATATGCTACAGTAACAAAATAAACAAATGTGACCTAATTAAACATAAAAGTTCTTGTACAGAGAAGGAAAATATACACAAAATGAAAATAAAATCCTCAGAATGGAAGAAAATACTTGCAAATGTTGTGACCAAAGGATTAATCTCCAAGATACACAAATAGCTCACTATCAGAAGAACAAACAACCTGATCAAATAATGGGCAGAAGATACAAGTAGACATTTCTCCAAAGAAAACATACAGATGGCCAAGAGGTGCATAAAAAATGCTCAACTTGTCTAATTATTAGGGAAATGCAAATCAAAACTACAAAAAGGTATCATCTCATACTGGCCAGAATGGCTACCATCAAAAAGTCTACAAATAATACATACTGGAGAGGATGTGGAGGAAAGGGAATACTTCTGCATTTAGTGGGAATGTAAACTGGTACAACCACTATGAAGAACAGTATTAAGTTTCCTTAAACTAATATTAAACTACATTATGATCCTCCCAGAGATGGTGAAGGACAGGGAAGGCTAGCATGCTTTAGTCCATGGAGTTGCAAAGAGTGGAACATGACTGAGCAACTGAACAACAATGATCCTGAAATCCCACTCCTGGGCATATTTCAACAGAAACCACACTTTGAAAAGAAATATGTACCCCTATGTTTATTGTTACACTATTTGCAATGGCAAGATATGGAAGCAACCTAAACATCAATCAACAGAGGAATGGATAAATAAGTGTGTGTATATATATATACACACACACACACACAACAGAATATTACTCATCCATAAGAGAACAAAATGATGTCATTTGCAGCAATATGACATACCTAGAGATTATTATACTAAGTGAAGTCAGACAGATAAAGACAAATATTGTATCATAACATTTACATGTGGAATCTAAAAAAATAATACAAATGAACTTTTTAATAAGATAGAAATAGATTCACAGACTTAATAAACAAACATGATTAGCAAAGAGGGATTAACATATACACACTACTACATATAAATTAGATAATCTACAAGGCCTATTGTGTAGCACAGGGAGCTCTACTCAGTACTAACCTATATGGGAAAATAACTGAAAAAGAATAGACATATGATTGTACAACTGAGTCACTTTGTTATGCACTCAGAACTAACACAGCACTGTCAATCAGCTATACGTCAATAATAAAAGGAAAGATACATAAAATCAGTCCTAAATTTCTACTTCATATTCTACTTCAATACATTAAAAAATAATAACAAAAATTTAGGAAAATAAAAAATCAAAATATCAATGAAAAGTAAAGAAATGAAAACATTTGACAAAAAAACCTAATACCCATTCATGATGAAATATTCAGAAAGCTAAGACTTAAGAGGAATATCCTCAACTTGGTGTGAGGTGAGGTGAGGTGAAGTCGCTCAGTCGTGTCCGACTCTTTGCAACCCTGTGGACTGTAACCTACTAGGCTTCTCTGTCCATGGGATTCTCCAGGCAAGAATACTGGAATGGATTGCCTTTTCCTTCTCCAGGGGATCTTCCCGACCCAGGGATCAAACCTGGGTCTCCCGCATTGGAGGCAGATGCTTTAACCTAATTTGTACTGGTGAAAGATAAACTATCCCTCCACTAAGATCAGTAACAAGCAAATAATGTTTTTTGTTAATGTTTCTATTTAATACTGTACATAGTTGCCTAACCATTATAATAAAAGAAGAAAAAAAAACACAAAAAACCATAGCATTGAAAGAAAGAAATTAAACTATTTGTAGAGGATGTTATATTTTATAACGTGAGACATGAATTCAAGAATCATTATCAAAACTTTCTGCCTAGAGAATTCCATGAGCAGACGAGCCTGGTGGGCTACTGTCCACGGGCTGTCTCTTATACACATCTAGATGTGTATAAGAGACAGATAATAGCCAAACCCCTCTAAAAATAAAGATCAAGTTAGAGGGCTTACATCTAATTTTAAGATACATAAAACTACAAAGATAAAATTATACATTAAAAATGACAGAGTAGAGAGTTCAGAAATAGACACACACATAACAAGTTTAACTGATTTTTAAGTGAAATATGTAATATGGTTAAATCATGAAATTCTTTTTTGCTTTGGTACTGTTGGAAGCCCCTGTGGAAAATGAAACTGAGCCAATCCCTGGCCTTACATAACATAACAAAGTTTATCTCTAAGCAGATCATAGAATTAATAAAATTTGGAAATATAAAGCTTCTAAACTATTAGAAAATATTTTTCAATTCAATAGTTTGGCAAATTTTTTTTAGGATACATAAAACTTTAACCATGAAAAGACAAAATGTAAAAAGTTTTACTCTTCAAAAGATACCAGTAAGAAAATGAAAAGATAAGCCAGAGACTGGTAAAAATACCTGCAAAACATAAATCAAATGAAAGACTTGTATGTTGAACATAGCTTTTAAAAAAGGAACACCACTTTGAGAATTTTGTGTTTTTTTTACCAAAAACTTCAGTTCAATCCAAGAAATCAGAACATGCATTCAAACTACTTCTCTCATACTTCCAAGCATATATACACAAGTGGGCTTCCCTGGTGGCTCAGAGGTTAAAGCATCTGCCTGGAATGTGGGAGACCTGGGTTCGATCCCTGGGTTGGGAAGATCCCTTGGAGAAGGAAATGGCAACACACTCCAGTACTCTTGCCTGAAGAATCCCATGGAGGGAGGAGCCTGGTAGGCTACAGTCCATGGGATCGCAAGGAGTCGGACACGACTGAGCGACTTTACTCGCTACTTGCTTGCCTCTATGAAGAACCCTTCAGTTTCTGTTGCATTTCTACATAAAGTGATTTGAGCTCTAACCTTGTAAAAGATTGCTAATATGTTTTGGTTACAAACAAGTCTTACTTCAGTTAAAGTTTCCTGAAATATGAATGCTAGTGACTTCAATAAGAATCTCCCTTTATTCTGAGGAATGCATTCAGAAGACTGGCAACATTTTTACTTGTACATGTTACACAATATTTACTGTATTCTGAAAATTTTTAGTTTTAAAATTCTTACTGGTGCAGTTTTATTTGGCATTTATCCATGTCCTCTAAATAATATAGTAATTCAATTATCAATCCCTTTCCATGTATGGAATAGTCTAATGATTACTGAAGTTTTTCCATCTAAAGAATAACAAAGTCAGTATTACATGTCATTCATCAGTATTAGAAGAATAACTTTAAAAATTCAGACAACTCTCCAAATTGCCTTTGATTAGAAATAAGTTTAAAAGTTAAACTGTATATATGAATAGGAACTGGTACATTTCAACTCTCAGGTAAGAAACATTTTGACAAGAGATAAACTGTAGTAAGATCAGAATGTGTCAAGCAGTATAAAAATTGTAAATGCTCTGACATATGAAAGAAATAAATTAATTTCTGATTGAAAAGAAAATTATGGCATTTTTTCCCCCTAGTGAAGGGAATATTTTCAAAGGGACAATGAGATGTTTTCTACCAGAGTTAATAAGCATGGACAAAAGCAGAAGATAAGATGAATAAAAAATACAGAGGTTTTTGGCTCAAAATACAAGCTGTGGTAGTGGTTTAGTTGCTAAGTTGTATCCGACTCTCGTGATCCCAAGCTCCTCTGTCCATAGGATTCTCTCAGGCAAGCAATACTGGAATGGGTTGCCATTTCCTTCTCCAGAAGATCTTCCCGACCCAGGGTCTCTTGCATTGCAGGGAGACGCTTTACCGACTGAGCTACAAGGGAAGATAAAACAAAAGCTACAGAGGAAAGTTCAGTTAGATCTTCCAGTTGAATTCTATGGGTTAGTTGCTCGTAATAAAGTCTATATACCATGAGAAATATTCCAGGTTTCTTAGCAGAGAGGAGCGCTTTAGGGGAAAAAAAAAAATTATGGAAGTGTATTTGCCAGTACTCAATAAAAGAGATTGAACGTTAGAAACAATTGCTTCTAAGAAATTGCACTGTAACAGATGGAATGGGTAAAGACTAAAGCAGAGCAAGGCAATGGATATAGAAATGAGAAGCCAATAGTAAGTAAATCAAGGATCAATTTTGACTGTGAATATAGGAAGAAAGAGAGTGAATCTTTAAAGATTTTTTTAAGATTTCCAACCTGTATGATTAGCAATAGAAAATAAATTTACATAATTATAGAAACCAGCCTCACAATTTTATTTAGCTTTGGAGATTGTGAGTGAATTTTCAATGTGTTTAGCTTGTGAAAAGAGAATAACAGTTATTTTAGCCAACTGATGATAAGAGTATAAGATCTTTCAGTTAATTAAGTGTAAAATCTTTTAGCCGATTAAAAGCTGGGTCCTTTGACAGAAAATAGACAATTAAAAAGATTAGTTTTTAATCTAAGAATGACTAAGAATTAATTAGCATATAAAATTTATTACATTATTCAATAAAAATGCAAATGACATGATTTTGCCTATAATATTTACATATATAAAAATGGTAATCACTAATGATAAAGAGGATACTGTGCAATTATTCTGCAAAAAATTGGGAGGTCAGTTGGTGCCTAGTTATGGGACCTTGACATGTGTCTGATTTATATGCAGTGGATCTTCTGCTAATATGGAAACCCTCATTCTCTCAGTTGCTTCCCTGGTGGCGCAGAAAATAAGGAACCTGTTTGCAATTCAGGAGAGAGAGGTTCGATGCCTGGGTCAGGAAGATACCTTGGAGAAGGGAATGGATACAACACTCCAGTATTTCTGCCTAGAGAATTCCATGAGCAGAGAAGCCTGGTGGGCTACTGTCCACGGGGTCACAAAATGTCAGATATGACTAACTTTTTAAATTTTTTTTTAAAGGAACTAGCTTTCCCATGGTTACACCTCATCTCAGGGAGTAGCTAGTATGCAACAATTTGTTGAGGCATCCCTGTTTTTGTCTTATTTGTAAATGGCCATCCTAGTTTCAGAGATCCTCTTAAGACTGGCTGAAGACTATTGATATCATAGATCTCAGCCTCTCCTCCTGTACAGTCCTTCTGTTAGGTGTCTACAAAATTAATAGCCTTCACACACGTCTCCATTTCAGAGTCTGATTCCAAGGGAAACCTGACCTGCAAAAACTGGTCAAAGAAATCATCCTAGGAATTCTAAAATGGGATTTGTGATCTGGATCACCTTTAGGTTTGTTGACACTTTTGTCCCTATTACTGGTTGTAAATGAAGTAATTTTGGACTATTTTAAACAAGATTAACTATGTCCATCATATCCATATTTAATTCACAAGTCTTGCCTCTACAGAAAAAAAAAATACTGAAAGGTGAGAGAGGAACACAAAATCAATCAGCAGTAGCCTCAACTGTAGACATTATGCCAGATGTTGTATGGGATCTATGCTGGAACAGATTTACATGGTCTCAGTAACAAGGTATGTATATGGATACTGATATTGTTAATTCACTAGTTCTAATCTAATGAAGACACAGTACAAGTTACCATACTCACATGAGGAAGGCAATAGTACACACTGATGTCCTGTCCAGAGGCTCTGCTCACTCTTGAATATCTGTCATAATATTATTTGAAGATGAAGTCGCTCAGTCATGTACAACTCTTTGCAACCCCGTGGACTGTAGTCTACCAGGCTCCTCCATCCATGGGATTCTCCAGGCAAGAATACTGGAGTGGGTTGCCATTTCCTTCTCCAGGGGCTCTTCCCGACTCAGGGATCAAACCAGGTCTCCCACATTGGAGGCAGACGCTTTAACCTCTGAGCCACCAGGGAAGCTGGGTATCCAAAATTTCTGAATCTTCTACAGAAAACCTCATTGATATTTGCTGAGAAATAAATAGCTTGAAATATATAAACTATTAAAATTTATAGGTATAAATTTACATATTCCTGTGTGTGTTAAAAGAATTCAACATCTATTAAAATAAAATCTTTCCAACAAGAAGGCCCCAGGCCTAAATGGTATCATTAAACATTTAAGGACAAGTCATACCAATCTCACAAAATCTTTTAGAAAACAGAGGGGAATAAATTATTCTTAATTCATTTTAAGAGGTATAACTCCAATACCAAAAGACTGTTTATTGGTTTGTTTGTTGGGGGGGGGGATTTTATATTATTTTGGAGGGATATGGGTTTCTTTGATGGGGGAAACCCTATTCTTCCAACAAAGACACTTTCTGTGCACTCATTTACTTTGGATAGTTCATTAGAACAAATGATATTTATGATTTTACTTGATTTTCCATAATATAAATAAACAGCCTAGTTTTTTTTTAATTCAATTGTATTTATTTCAAGTATTTCTAGGTCATTGGAAATGCAATCATGAGCATGACTGAAGTTGATTTAATTAATAATTGAATTAGACCAAAATTTTACACTCTATTATAATGATAAATGGGCTTCCCTGATGGCTCAGATGGTAAAGAATGTCCCTACAATGCCGGAGAACCAAATTTGATTCCTGGATTGGGAAGGTATTTTGAAGAAGAATATAGCAACCCACTCCAGTATTCTTCCCTGGAGAATCCCATGGACAGAGGAGCTTGGCAGGCTATAGTCCATGGGGTTGAAAGAGTAAAATAAGACTGAGCCACTAACATTTTCCACTATAAGAATAAATAAACCAAAAAATACATGCCTAGCTAAGAAATTTTAACACAAAGGAATTACTAAAAATGTGTAAGTTTTGCTGACATTATTCATTTGGAGACAATCATATGATACAGAAAAAATAATTAGCAATGCCTTTGGAAGGAGTGATGCTAAAGCTGAAAATCCAGTACTTTGGCCATCTCATGCGAAGAGCTGGCTCATTGGAAAACACTCTGATGCTGGGAAGGATTGGGGCAGGAGGAGAAGGGGACGACAGAGAATGAGATGGCTGGATGGAATCACTGACTCGATGAAAGTGAGTCTGAGTGAACCCCGAGAGATGGTGATGGACAGGGAGGCCTGGTGTGGTGCAATTCATGGGGTCACGAAGAGTCAGACATGACTGAGTGACTGAACTGAACTGAACTAAAAAAGAAAAATAATTAACAATGCTTTCAGAAAGAAAAATGCTATGATCCTCATGTAAATATTATCTCATTAAAAAAATAGTGATTCTAGTGGTTATTAGGATAAACCTGATCTAGCTCCCTCAGGTTTATTTTAGGCTTAGAATTCTCCATGATTATTCAATGATATTTTAGACTTAAAAATGCTCACATGAATCAAATTTTTGAAACTTAATTTCTTCCTGAATTCCATCAGAATATTTCAATGTGATAAAGTGTCAGATATTAGTGTCAATCAATAGTGTGTTCTCTCACAAGTAGGTAGAACCATTAAAGTAATTTAAGTAAGATCAAACAGTGACCTGATAAACAGGGAATCAGAATCAATACAGCTTAAATCAATAAAAGAATAGAAGTTATTGATATTTAGCCTGGAGAAGAAAAGACTTGGCAGGAAACATGATAGCTATAATTCATTATTTTACAGTGCAAGAAGAGAAATAAAATATGGTAATTTTAGGTAAATTAAAAAGTTTAGGAAGAAGAATGCTCTAATCTCAAATTATTGGTTAAATTTTGAACAACTGCAGATGATCAACAAGTATAAAACAGCCTTACTGCAAACTATTAAACTCCCTGTTATTATCACCTGTCAGGTTATTACAGTGGGGATTCCAACAATGGATTAAAAAAAAAAAAAAAACACTAAGGTCTCTTATACTTGAATACAGAGTTTTCAAGCCTAATCCTTCATTCATCTATGTAGTATAATAACTGCATTGTGCCTTGTTCTATTTGAAACATTTTTCCCTTTTACTCATTTTCTACTTTTTCCAAAAGAACACTATATATATGAAAAACTCACTTCTGATCTGTGACACTGTTTCTAATGAATCTTTCTGAGAGGTATTTTACCTATTGGCCTCAATCTGCTGGGGAGGAAAAAAAAAAGAGAGAGAGAGATCAGTATATTTCCTAACTATGCAAAACTAGTTTGTTCCACTACTCATCTCTCATCAGTTTCCTTTCACTTTCTATGCTATTTGACCTCTCAAAATTCACATAAAATGTCCTTCCAATTTCTTTAACAACTGTAGCATTTCCTTCTGATACATGTTTTCTGTCTCTAGCTAATATTCCTTGAAATCAAACACCATGTTAATTTTTATCCCTGGTCTAAAAGTTTTAGAAATTGATTTACTCCAGTGATAGTTGGCCAAAGCCTAGTATAATTATTCATTAACACTGTGACACCACACAGGTCTTTATCACATGGAACTGTTTCACCAATGATAACCTAAATATCCTTGTATCTGAAAACAGCATCTTAAGTAATGAATCTAGTTTTCACATTTGTTGAAAAATCTAAATATCAGTCTCCTGTTAAGATATTCTCAGTCATCATTCAGATTTTAATTGCAAAACTTCCTGTAAAGAGTCAGGGTTGTATGAGTGTTCATTTCCTTTTTTACAGTTTCATTGAGGTAAAATTGACATACAATATTGTATAAGTTTAAGATTTACAGCCTAATGACATATACTCACTGTGAGGTGATTGCCACAAGGCATTGACATCCATCATTTCATATATTCAAAAAGGTTTTCTTTGTGATGACATCTTTTAGGATATATTTTTAAATATACTATACAGCAGTGTTAATTGTGTCTTCCTGTGGGGCCCTAAATGGGAAACCTTAAAAAGAAAGGGGCTAGCTTTGCAGTCAGAAACTAAGATGGTGCCTGGCAGAAGAGATGGGGTCGTGGTCTATGTTGTTTGTCAAAGTTTTTTGATTGGCTCTCTTGATTTCCGTGCACGTAAACAGTGCATGATCTCCATAGACTCCTGTTCTAATGAAGGCACATGACGATTTGACATTTAACATGATTGGTGCAACTATAAAAGTCCCTCCTAAACCCCCCTGCTTGCCTATATAAGCTGGGAGTTTGCGGCAATAAAGCTAAACTGCTCAGACAGAACCCTTGTGTGTCTGATTGTCTCTCGCTCACCGGGGGGCTGAGTTGGCACAGCAGGCTCACCTCTCCTCGGGACCCCTCAGCTTTGCTGAGGGAAGTTCCACTGCCTCTCTTTCTGCAGAGTGCTCCCCCACATCTTTCCTGGTGGCTCAGTTGGTAAAGAATCCACCTGCAATGTAGGAGACCTGGGTTCAATCCATGGGTTGAGAAAATCCTCTGGAAAAGAAAATGGCAACCCACTCCAGTATTCTTGCCTGGGAAAACCCATGGACAAAGGACCCTGACAGGATGAATTTCATGACATCGCAAGAGTTGGACATGACTTAATGATTAAACCACCATCTGTGTTAATTACAGCCATTATGTTATGCATTATATCTCAGTACTACTTTATCTTATAACTGAAGTTTGTACCTTTTGACAACTCTCATTAATTCTCCCACCCCAAGTCCAATCTCTGGTGACCACAAATCTGATCTCTTTTTCTGTAAGTTATTTTTAGATTTCATAAGTAAGATTCTATAGTACTTGTCTTGCTCTGTTGGACGTCTTTCACTTGCCTAACTCCCTCAAGTTCCATCCACACTGTTGCAAATGACAGGACTTTCTCGCCTTTTTTATGACTAAATGCCATAAAAAATATTCTATTCTCTGTGTGTGTTTGTATATATCTAACATTAACTTTATCCATTTATCTCTCTATGAACACTTAAATTGTTTACTTGTTTCAGAAACTATAAATAATGCTGCAAGAATAAGGGTGTGCAGACGTCTCTTTGACATAGTGGTTTTGTTTCCATCAGATATATACACATAAACAGACCTGTTGTGTCATATGTAGTTCTATCTTTATTTTTCTGAGCAACCTCCATACTGTTGTCTATAGTGGCTGCACCAATTTACATTCGTAGCAACAATGCACCAGAGTTCCCTCTTCTCCACATTCTTGCCAGCATCTGCTATCTCTTGTCTTTTTACTGATAGCCATTCTAATACATGTGAGATGATACTTCATTGCAATTTTTTTTGCATTCCTTAATGATTAATGATGATGAGTATCTTTTTATGTATGTGCTGGCCATTTGAATAGCTTCATTGGAAAAATATCTATTCAAGTTCTATGCTCATAATATTTGACAAGGGGGCCAAGAAACCTCAATGGAGAAAAGATAATATATACAATAAATGATGCTGGGGAAGTAAGATGTCCACATATAAAAGAATGACAAGACCTCTGTCTTACACAATCATAGAAATGAACTGTAATGGATTAGAGGCTTAAATGTAAAACCTAATACCTTAAAAATTCTAGACAACACAGGGAAAAGCTCCTTGACAGATTCATGACGGTGATTTTTTTTTGCTTTATATGACACCTAAAGCACAATCAGTGGAACACAAAAATAAACAAAGGTGGCTACATCAAACTAAAACGTTTCTGCATAGAAAAAAGGGATAATCAACAAAATGATAAGGCAACATACAGAATGAAAGAAAATACTTGTAAATCATGTATCTGATAAGAGGTCAAAATACATAAGAAACACATATATCCTCAATAGCAAAGTGACCAAATAATCCAATTTAAATGGCTATTCCTTTCAATGCTGATTGATAGTACAAGAGAATCACAAGCTGCTTAGAGAACCCTAGCAAATCCAATAAAAAACAAAATATACCTAATTATTTAGCATCCATTCTGTCTACTTTCACCATTCATGCTTTTAGGCTGTAGAATATTTTCTGAGAAACTGGTTTAAGTAAATAAAATACTTCATTTTCCTTGTTTCACCTGTATGTTTCTCTTTCCTTTAATTTATATCTTGTAAAAAGTTGTATGGCATTTCATAGGAGTCCTTAATCCTCACTCTTTTTTATTCTTCATCAGTGACCTAATTAATTTTTCTTAAAGGCTAACACTTTGATCATTATATCTTTGGAGCTTTACACGTCAAATATTTTGAAGATATAGTATCTTTTTGAAAAGATCAATCTATGCTTGGATTAACATCAAATGAACTGCTTCTCAAAATTAAGAAAAAACAAAAATACCTAGAGGGCTTATAAAAACACATATTTCCAGGTACACTCCAAACCTCTCACTTCTAGAGGAAATTAGGAAGGTGGTTGTTGTTGTTTAGTCCCTAAGTTGTGTCCATTTCTTTGTGACCCCATAGACTGCATCAAGCCAGACACCTCTGTCCATGGGGTTTCCCAAGCAAGAATACTGGAGTGGGCTGCCACTTCTTTCTCCAGGGGATCTTCCCAACCCAGGGATCAAACTTGCATCACCTACATTAGCAGACAGATTCTCTACTACTGAGCCACCAGGGAAGTCCCACGTTGTTAGACTTTTTGAGATGCTTTATTCATTCATTGCTTCTGCTGCTGCTTAAGTCTATATTCAACATTATTTCCTTACTGTCACTGATATTTATCTCAGTGACAGTAGAGATAATATGTTCTTGCATGGAATCCTTTTTAATCTAGCAACTTTTTTTTTTCACTCAGTCTTTGATTTTTCTTTTCAAAATACATGAAATGTCTATGTGCTTACTTCCAATTAGATCAAAAATAAAATAAAATAAAACTGAACTGAACCATTTTTCACAACTTCTTCAATCTCCACCTTGAAGCCTTCTCATGTCCTACCAATTTTTATCTAACTACAATGCATGTACTAATGAAACTCTGATTCCTTAAGCTTAAAAAACTGTGAAGGAAACAGTGGCTGTATACCAATTTGAATTGAGGTAAACTGCATGTAATATTAATGTTTAAGTGAAAGTGAAAGTGAAGTCGTTCAGTCGTGTCCAACTGTCTGCGACCCTGTGGACTGTAGCTTACCAGGCTTCTACGTCCATGGGATTCTCTAGACAAGAATACTGGAGTGGGTTACCATTTCCTTCTCCAGGGGATCTTCCCAACCCAGGGATCAAATCCAGGTCTCCCGCATTGGAGGCAGATGCTTTAACCTCTGAGCCACCAGGGAAGCCCATGTTTGCAAACTAAAAGCTCTAGAAAATCCTGCAAATGTTTAAAATGTGTTTAATTCAGTGTGTCTCAAATTTATTTAAATATAGACTGCCTCTTTAAGGGTATGCTGATATCACTAGTGAATACTATCTTAGGACAATTTGAAAATACTTTCTATGTATTTGGTTTGTTTTTAGCAAAAATATTTTTTATTTAAATTTTTGCATAGTTCTCATTACCTTCATTTTTTGGCACATCTACTAATGAAAATCATTTTCATTGACAGATTCATATTTAAATAATTCTACACATACCATCACTATTTTAACTGGCAATGTTTACTGCAAGGAACTAAGTTATATTAGAAAGGAATTATAATAACATAGCTAGACTATGAGCTTGAATCTGTACACTAATCCTTACTTGTGTGATTTAAAGCAAACTGTAAAAGTAGCAAGTCTCCTGAAAAGCATCAAAAGACTAATTGTATGCTAATCCCTAGCATACAGAGCATGGTAGATAATGAATTCTCAACACATCACAGTTTAGCAATCAATTGTGTAGTAGCTTCAAAAGCATAAGTGCGGGGGGGAAAAGCTGTTCTAACAATTATGATGCTCATCCATTAATCCACAATCTACTCTTGTTATATAAATAACCATCAGAAAGTAGCGAAGCTTCATTTTGGGGGTGTTGTAAGAAACTGTGTTTGGAATCCTTCCATTCTGTTTGCATAAGGCTACCATTTGCTTCATCATTCACTACATCATTTCTTTTTCCCCTCGAGAACTTGTAAAAACTTCAAATACTAGAAATTTTTTGTTTCCCTTAAGTAATTGTTGTATTTTTCATGCTATATTTTTGTTAACCTCAAACATTATAATATATTCCTTTTGAAATAACTAATAAGTAAGTTAAGTATTAGTCAGTCGTGTCTAACTCTTTGCTACCCCATGGACTATAGCCCGTCAAACTATTCTGTCCACGGGATTCTCCCAGTTAGAATACTGGAATGGGTTGTCATCCCCTTCTCCAGTGGATTTTCCTGACCCAGGGATCAAACTCCTGTCTCCTGCATTGCAGGCAAATTCTTTACCATCTGAGCCATCAAGGAAACCCTATTAGAAAGCAATATATGAGAGTTCATATATGTATTTGCATTTAGGGTAAAAACACTATGCCTGCATCCATTGTGCTCAGAACCATTTTGTAAGGAAAGGTAATAAATGTGTGTGTATAATTTATATATATATATACGTATATATATATGCACATATATATATAGTTATGTGTGTGTGTTACACAACTCACATATTGTAAGACTAGTACAATTTTTAATAAGTTTGCCATTCCTCTGGATTTCGATATAGTATGCCCTGTTTATGCATGCACAGTTACTCAGTCATGTCTGACTCTTTGTGACCCTTTGGACTATAGTCTACCAGGTTCCTCTGTCCATAGGATTTTCCAGGCAAGAATATTAGAGTGAGTTGCCATTTCTTCCTCCAGGAGATCTTCCTGACCCAGGAGTTGAGCCCATGTATCCAGTCCTAAACAGTTAGTATGAATAACTTAAGCCTCAAATATTCTATTATCTAACCAATTATTAAAATCAGGAAATTCAACACCAATGCAATACTATTATCTAATCTAAGTTATTGGTATACTGCTGCTGCTAAGTCACTTCAGTCGTGTCCGACTCTGTGCGACCCCATAGATGGC
>SJYC01092331.1:0-10602 GCA_006408675.1 Madoqua kirkii | reverse complement strand
GATACAACAGTGATTGAACAACAAAACAAAAATAAAACTATAATAAGACAATAAGAAAATATTGGTGTTAAATAAAAATAGGTCAATATCTTAACACTTAAATTTCTACAGATGTTGTCAAAAATTTTTAAAAAATGTTTTAGACTTGCCCCAGGAGGGAAAAAAATACAGAGAATATAGACTTTGCATTAAAATTATTAAACCTGAAAATATATATTTTAACTTTTAGATAATTTTTCAACCCTGTGCTTGTAGGCTGCTCTAAATTAAATGTACATGTAAGATTTTGCAAAGCTATTCTGGATATGGTTCTGGGAATTAACAGTGCAGTTGCAGAGCAGATTTATACAACAAAAAGAAAATATGAATTGCTTATATAAAAAGAACATGTACAGAAGAATGACAGAGAAGGGGCAAACATTAAAGACCTCCAAACTACCCATGATACTTCTCATTGTTTTAATTGTTGTTCAGTCACTTAGTCATGTTCAACTCTCTGCAACCCTATGACTGCAGCATACCAAGCTTCCCTGTCCTTCACTAACTCCTGGAGCTTGCTCAAAGTCATGTCCATTGAGTCTGTGATGCCATCCAACCATCTTATCCTCTATCATCCCCTTCTCCTTGTTTCAATCTTTCCCAGCATCAGAGTATTTTCAAATGAGTCGGTTCTTTGCAACAGGTGGTCTAAGTATTGGAGCTTCTGGATCAATCCTTCCAACAATTATTCAGGGTTGATTTCCTTTAGGATTGACTGGGTTAATCTCCTTACAGCCCAAGGAATTCTCAAGAGTCTTCTTCATAACAGTTCAAAAGCATCAGTTCTTCAGCGCTCAGCTGTCTTTATGGTATAACTCTCACACCCATACATGAGTTCTGGAAAAATCATAACTTTGACCATACAGACCTTTTAGGCAAAGTAATGTCTCTGCTTTTTAATACTCTGTCTTTGTTTGAGACTTCCTTCCAAATATACCCATTCTGTTTCTGTCTTACACAGCACTAATAACCCTGATTACACAATATAGCATTAGGCTTCTTGGGTTGGTAAACATGTATTTCTTCAGATTTCCTCAAAAGATAGGAAATTGCAGTTTAACTTCAAATTTGAGGGAGTTTCCTTGAACTCGTAAATTTTTTCATTGAAGTGTGGTTAGTAATACAGTTAACTAGAGTATTACAGAAAATAAAGTCAATACTTTAGCCATGTAGCTACTTCTGTATTTAGTGCTATGGACTTAACTATATCCCAAATTTCATATGCCGTAGCATTAAACTCAGAATGACTGCCTTTGGAGATAGGGTCTACAAGGAGGTAATTAAGGTTAAATAAGATAAAGAGTCCACCTTCAATGCAGGAGATCCAGGTTTAATCCCTGGTTGGCAAAGATTCTCTGGAAAAAGGAATGACTACCCACTCCAGTATTCTTGCCTGAAGAATTCCATGGAGAGAGGAGTCCTGCCGGCTATCCTCCATGTGTTCATGGAGTCAGAAACAATTGAGCAACTAACACTTTCATTTTTTACTTCAATGCCAATATAACATAGTAAATCAACTATACTTCAATATAATACATAAATTTCAATGATGTCATACAGTAAGGTCCTGATATAATAGGACTAGTGTCTTTATGAGAAGGGCATGGCAACCCACTCCAGTATTCTTTCCTGAACAATCCCCATGGACAGAGGAGCCTGGTGGGCTACAGTTCATAACATCACAAAGAGTTAGACACGACTGCGGTGACTCAGCACAAGCACACAGTGTCCTTACAGAAGGCACCAGAAGGCTTGTACTCTTTTGCGCTCCCTCAGCCTGCCATGTTTGCAGGTAGATAGCTGCAAACTATGAAGAGTGTTACTGAAACTAAATTCTTCCAGAGAACGATCTTGGACTTTTCAGCCTTAAGAACTGTAAGAAAATACATTTCTGTCATTTAAGCCACCTACTGTTACATCATCTTGAGTCAGGTAAGACGTTTATTATACTCAAATTTGCATCTGGGAACAATTACATGCTTATGGTTATGAGTGAGGGTAAGTTAAAGAGAACATGAACTTCAAAATTCTGCAGATGGATGGGTGGATAGATAAAATTGTTAAAATTAAATATTCTTCCCACAATTTTAGGGGTGAATAACATATGGTATGTTCATGTTCATTATGTCTTGCTATGAAATCTATCTCTATTTAAACCATTCTTGAGGAAGACTTCCTGGGTGATCTGGAAACATATCAGTGAAAGCAAAGAGTAGGTGAAGGTAAAAATTTTCAGAAGATGTTTAAACATTCTCCTCAAGTAGTTGCATGATCACTTACATCTCAGAGATGTAGATAAAAAGTAGGATTCTTACATGCAAGGGGACAAAGTAATATGCAAAGTGGACAAAGGAGAATCTTCCAAGTAGAGTGAAAATCATGTATTGGTAAGTGAACACCCTCTTCCAAACAACAAAAGAGAAGACTCTACACATGGACATCACCAGATGGTCAATACTGAAATCAGATTGACTATATTATTTGCAGCCAAAGATGGAGAAGCTCTATACAGTCAGTAAAAACAAGACCAGGAGCTGACTGTGGCTCAGAACAATAACTCCTTATTGCCAAATTCAGACTTAAATTGAAGAAAGTAGGGGAAAACCATGAGACGATTCAGGTATGACCTAAATCAAATTCCTTATGACTATACAGTGGAAGTGAGAAATAGATTTTAGGGAATAAATCTGATAGACAAAGTATCTGATGAACTATGGATGGAGGTTCATGACATTGTGCAAGAGACAGGAATCAAGACCATCCCCCCAAAAATAAATGCCAAGAAAGAAAAATGGCTATTGGAGGAGGAGTTAAACATAGCTTTGAAAAGAAGAGAAATGAAAAGCAAAGGAGAAAAAGAAAAATATACTCATTTTAATGCAGAGTTCCAATGAATAGCAAGGAGAGATAAGAAACCTTTCCTCACCGATCAATGCAAAGAAACAGAGGAAAACAACAGAATGGGAAGGAATAGAGATCTCTTCAAGAAAATCAGACATACCAAGGGAACATTTCATGCAAAAATGGGCTCAATAAAGGACAGAAATGGTATGGGCCTAACAGAAGCAGAAGGTATTTTGAAGAGGTAGCAAGAATACACATACACAGGTTTGATCCCTGGGTCAGGAAGATCCCCTGGAGTAGTAAATTGCAACCCACTCCAGTATTCTTGCCTGGGAAATCTCATGGACAGAGGAGCCTAGTGGGCTATAGCCCATAGGGTTACAGAGTCAGACAGAACTGAGCGATGGAGCGTGTTCGCAAATTCCAGGAACATTTTTAACCTAGCATTATTTTATCCAGGGGCAAAGAAATGTACCTCAATAGTAAGATATTATTTTATTTTATAGTGGAGAAATAGAATTAACTTGCTAAAGGAATATTAAAAATCTTGTACTATATTATGTTTTTAAGAAAACTGAGGCCCAGATTGTCTTCCATGTCTTATTTCCCAAAGATATTTGATACATGCAGGAAACAAACACTGAGGTTGTTGTATAAATGATATATGTGCTATGTGCTTTTGCATATGAGTTTTAATGATTTTATTTAATTAATATGTGCCTTTGTTATCATAATTATAGTCACTTACCACTATCAATTTTTAAGCTTCTTCCACTAGTGTGTGTGTTTTCTCAGTCACTTCAGTCATGTCCAAATCTTTGTGACACTTTGGACTATAGCCTTTCAGGCTTCTCTGTCCATGGGATTCTCCAGGGAGGAATACTGGAGTGAGTTGTCATGCCCTCCTCCAGGAGATCTTGGAATAGAGACAGTGAATTAGATTATTTAACATATACAGTGACACAACCTCAGGCATTAGAACCTAATTATGGAGGTAAGATCTGTACATAAAACCACAGAGATAGCATGTAAGTGAAGAAAGAAGACCATAAGCAGTAATTGTTATGGATATTCAAAGCAAGAAAATAAATTGTTAGAAATCATTACTTTTTGTTATCATCCTAGCAGATGTCAGGAGCTAAAAGATAGTTCTGCAGAGCAGAAGAGGTAAGAAAAAGTCCAGCAAAACAGGTGCCTGCCTCCAGGTGTGGGTGAATTCTAAAGAGAGCTCAAGTGCAGTAGTGTTGCTCAAACTACCGCACAATTGCTCTCATCTCACATGCTAGTAAAGTAATGCTCAAAATTCTCCAAGCCAGGCTTTAGCAATATGTGAACTGTGAACTTCCGATGTTCAAGCTGGTTTTAGAAAAGGCAGAGGAACCAGAGATCAAATTGCCAGCATCCACCAGATCATGAAAACAGCAAGAGAGTTCCAGAAAAACATCTATTTCTGCTTTATTGATTATGCCAAAGCCTTGGACTGTGTAGATCACAATAAACAGTGGAAAATTCTGAAAGAGATGGGAATACCAGACCACATGACATGCCTCTTGAGAAATCTCTTTGCAGGTCACGAAGCAACAGTTACAAATGGACATAGAACAGACTGGTTCCAAATAGGAAAAAGAGTATTTCAAGGCTGTATATTGTCACCCTGCTTGTTTAACTTATATGCAGAGTACATCATGAGAAATGCTGGGCTGGAGGAAGCACGAGCTGGAATCAAGATTGCTGGGAGAAATATCAATAAACTCAGATATTCAGATGAAACCACCCTTATGGCAGAAATTGAAGAAGAATTAAAGAGCCTCTCAATGAAAGTGAAAGAGGAGAGTGAAAATGCTGGCTTAAAGCTCAACATTCAGAAAACTAAGATCATGGCATCCAGTCCCATCACTTCATGGGAAATAGATGGGGAAACAATACAGTGTCAGATTTTATTTTTCTGGGCTCCAAAATCACTGCACATGGTGATTGCAGCCATGAAATTAGAAGATACTTGTTCCTTGGAAGGAAAGTTATGACCAAACTAGATAGTGTAGAAAAAGGCAGAGACATTAGTTTTTCAACAAAGGTTCATCTAGTCAAGGCTATGGTTTTTCTACTGATCATGTATAGATGTGAGAGTTGGACTGTGAAGAAGGCTGAGTGCTGAAGAATTGATGCTTTTGAACTGTGGTGTTGGAGAAGACTCTTGCAAGTCCCTTGGACTGCAAGGAGATCCAACCAGTCCATCCTAAAGGAGATCAGTCCTGGGTATTCATTGGAAGGACTGATATTGAAGCTTAAACTCCGATACTTTGGCCACCTCATGTGAAGAGCTGACTCATTTGAAAAGTCCCTGATGCTGGCAACGATTAAGGGCAGGAGGTGAAGGGCATGACAGAGGATGAGATGGCTAGAAGGCATCAGCAACCTAATGGACAAGGTATTGGGTGGACTGCAGGAGTTGGTAATGGACAGGGAAGCCTGGAATGCTGTGGCATGTGGTCGTAAAGTGCTAGACACGACTGAACTACTGAAATGAACTGAAGGAGGCATTGAATCTCAAGAAATTAGCAAACACAACAGAAGCTAGGATTGGAAAGGAAGGATGGAGTGCTATGCTAGGAATTTTATATAAATATATATATATATATATGCGTATATATATATATATGTAGCATAGGTATGAAACTATACATATATATGTATATTTCCATGTCATAGATTGTGGAGTTTACATCAATACAAATGGTAAAACAATCTTATAAGCATGGATTTACACAATAATATGTGTATTTCTAAAGATCACTCTAGTTATGATGTGTGAAGTTGGTTCCAGGAGTAGAAATGAATGTGGAGAAAGTTTATATTTGATCAATGAAGCTGTCCAAGTGTATATAAAAAGTATTAAGTGGAACTGAGGCATTCTAAAGAATTTTTAGAAAGAGGACTTAATGATAAATTGTTAAGAAATGTGCAAGAGTCATTTATAGAAGATTCTGAGATGTATATTTAAATAGTTAAGTAAATGGCTGCACATTCACTGAGATTGAAGAGTCTAGGTGAAGAAAAAGTAGAGAGTGAGGGTTGATTATTTTGAAGGTGCATTTTCAGGCATTTAACAGAAACTGTTACATAGGAAGTAATTATAAATACAAACAAAGAGTGGTCTGAGATAGAGATAACTGGCTGGGAACTAATTTCATATACATAGTAATAAAGCCAGAATAGAAAAGGGGACCTAGTGGGACTACTATATGATGGTGAGAGTTTATATGTGAAGGAGCCCACAAGAAAAGGAATTCAGGAAAGTAAATCCATGCATACTGTGACCAAAAAAAGTGACAACAGACATATTTCAAAAGGAATGTGTGCTGGGCTGTGTGAAACACTGCTGCTAAATCAAAAGTTGTGTCTAAAATTGCTGATTAGATTTATTGGATGGAAATCTCTGGTGTGGTCCTTTCAGACATTAACCATAAAATTCAAAATAGTTTGGAAATGAAAGGGGTTGAGGAAAAGAAACTTCTTCACAAAGTTTATCTAGGAGAACATGCAGAGAATTAGGATGATATAGGTAAGAGGAGATCCTAACTTTTTGAGACATTTTAGACTTACAGATAGAGTTGTACAGATAGTCATCATATATATTTTGAGGTTTTTTTTTTAATATGTTCTTTATGAGAGAAACATGAAGAGCATTTTTAAAAGCTATTGAAGTTGTATTATAGACATGCAAGTTTGGACAATAATAAGAGATAATGAGTAAGATATTGAATAATGGGTATAATGTAAGATAATGAGTAATGGATATTATGGATATTATGAGTCTCCTGAAAATGCTATCACATTTAAGACACTACTAGAGAAGATGGCTTTCAATATATAATTATGAAAGTGAAGTCACTCAGTAGTGTCCAACTATTTGTGACCCCATGGACTGTAGACCACCAGGCTGAGTCCATGGGATTCTCCAGGCAATAGTACTGGAGTGGGTTGCCATTTCCTTTTCCAGGGAATCTTCCTAACCCAGGGATTGAACCTGGATCTCCCATATTGCAGGAGGGAGGAAGAAAAGAATAGGAGTTTCTATACAGGAATAAATGGAAATTTGATGCTATGAATTTAAAGAGGTTGTCTCCTAATGTTTTCTGTTTTTCTGTTTATTGGTAGAGGGGATAATCTTGTTACTTTGAAGTAAACGAATTGAGGCTCTGAAATGAAGGCCTGAAAGGAACAAAAAACTTAGATCCCTCTCCAGTGCCTGTAAGGTTGGGTGAACATAGAGGCTGTGGGTTTGCCAAACAATTGGAGGTTGTCAGATCCTTAGTATAGCCACCCACCCGGATCTCTGATTTTTCTCTCTATATTCCTATAGCTGGCATAGGCTGGAGAAGGCAGTTTAAAGAGTATGGCCAGAAGTGTAACTGGGCTTGTACTTTGAGAGAAAAACAAGCAAAACAATTTCTCAAGCACTAAGAAAAGAGAGTTTGGAATCAGAAACCAAGGGATTTAAAACAGAAACAGAAATGAGATTAAAAGCCCTATTGATGAAGGAGTAGAAATGTGATGATTGGAAATCCCAGTAAAGAAGAGGAGGCATGGTGGGGCTTCAGCCTAAAAAAGGTGGAATTATGGTAAGTGATCATAAACTTCCTCTCCAGACTAATTTTTAAACTATTAAGGGTAAAAATACCCAATGAGATTTTTCATTAAATTTTATTACGTGTATACATCCACAGGGGAAAATAATATATTTACACTGTTGGACATTCTCAGTCAAAAGTATGTTAAATGGCTCATGCAAACCTTATTTTACATTGTTTTATAGTATTTGGTTATGGTCTGCAATACAGCTTACAATTGTGTGCACAATTGGCATTCCCCTAGATGTACATTCTCATGTCATCAGCAAATTAAATGTTTAAGTCACCAAATTGATGACTGTTTCTTTAGCTCTTGAGCAGATTCAGTAACAAGGACCCCATAGCCTGTCAAGGAAAATGTTTTAGTAAGGCTGGCTCTGGCTATTTGAGCCTATAATTAAATCTTATGCATGCTTTTGCTGACATACTGGCTTCTTAAATTGTCAAAAGTAAATATTACACTTTATTTTGGGTATGTTATTGATCTTCTAAATTTTAGTTTTCAATTCAATATCATGCATTTAAAAAATAAAAATGTTATTCTAATAGAAAAGTTGTCTTCTTTATTTCCTTTCATCCAGCCTATTGTGAGACTGAAAATAATGGTCAAATCAAATATTATACAATATAAGTTATCATGAAATGTAATGTATTAGCATTGATATCTAATAATATCTATCAATGTTTTTTCCATGTTAACCTTAGAACTTCAGACAATGCCCAAGGAAAGCCACTCTAATAGCATAATACTGGATTTTTTAAAGTTTTGTTTCCCATCAGAGAAAGAAACAAAGTGAGACCTAAGGAAACATAAGAAATAAGTAATCTGTTTAAAAACAAAAAAATGGCCTTATGTTGGAACATAATGTGCAGAAAAATAGATTGGAAATGATACAGAATCTAGATGTGCACAGAGGGGGAAAATATAGATGTGCCATAATGGAAGAGAAAGACTGCATAAAACCAGTTCAGAAAGTATATTTCTATGCTGTTATCCCATTTTTCTTTCCCTTCCAAAAGTAATACCTCTCCAAATTAATTTCCATCCATGCACATTTCACCATGTATTATTTAGTAGAAAAGCAGCTCCATGTTTTAAGAGAAGATAAGATTATGAAAGGAGGAAAACAATGATGTAGAAGATTGAAGGAAAGAAAAAAAACCATGAAGCTGGGGAGGCAGTCCTAAGATGGCAGAGGAATAAAACAGGGAGACCACTTTCTCCCCAAAAAATTCATCAAAAGAACATTTAAATGCTGAGTAAATTCCACAAAACAACTTCTGAATGCTGGCAGAGGACATCAGGCACCCAGAAAAGTAGCTCATTGTCTTCAAAAGAAGGTCGGAAAAAATATAAAAGATAAAAAAAGAACAAAAAAGGTAGAGATGGAGCTACATCCTGGGAAGGGAGTCTTAAAAAGAGAGGTTTCCAAACACCAAGAAACACTCTCACTACCAAGTCTGGGGCAAGCCTTGGAACCACAGAGGGCAACATAACTGGGAGGAAAAATAAATAAATAATTAAAACCCACAGATTAGATGCCCAACAGTAACTCCCCCAGCGGAGAAGAAGCACAGAGGTCTGCACCTACCACTAGCAAGCAGGGGCTGGGCAGGGAGGCACGGGCTGCATTGCTTAGAGTAAGGACCAGGCCTGAATACCTCAAGGGCAATCTGAGGGAGCTAACTTGGGCTAGCAAACCAGACTGTGGGATAGCTACCACGCGAAAAGCCCTAACATAAGACACCATCAGGCCCACTCACAGAACAAATGACTGAACAGAGATAGCCGGCTACAGACCATTCACCTCCTTTGATAGGCAGCCAGAGCCAGAAGGGGGCAATCGCAGCCCCAGAGAGGCATTATCTACTAAACTGCAAGCAGGCTTCTTTGCTAACTAAAACGTCTTGGGGTTCTGGATGGTCAACATCCACCTGAGAAGGCGTGCCAGCTATACACTCAGAAAACTGAGCAGCGGGGACAGAGGAGGCATTAAGTTGTAGCAACTGTGCTTGCCAAACACCTCATCACCTGAGCTGCTCGGACCTGGGAAGGGCACAAAACGCAGGCCCAACTGAGTCTGTGCCTCTCAGGACTACAAGTGCCTGAACCTGAGTGGCTTAGCCTTGGGAGATTCATGCAGCCCAGGGCCAGCCTCAGATGGTTCCCAGTCGAGCAACCTAGAGCCTGAGCAGTGTGGGCAGGGAGGGCACACGTGCCCTGAGCGGTGGCAGGCCCCGTGTGGCTGAGACACTGCAAGCACATGCCAGTGTTATCCATTTGAAGCATCCCTCCCTCCCCACAGTGTGACTGAACAAGTGAGCCTAAAAAAGTGTCCACCACCGCCCCCTTGTGTCAGGGCAGATAGCAGACACTAAGAGACCAGCAAACAGAAGAAGCTAAAACAGAGGGAGCCATCTTGGAAGTGACAGGTGCAATAGATTAAAACCCTATAGTTAGTACCGACTACATAGGAAGGGGCCTATGCAGCTAAGTCACTTCAGTCGTGTCTGATTCTGTGTGATCCCATAGAGGACAGCCCACCAGGCTCCCTCGTCCCTGGGATTCTCCAGGCAAGAACACTGGAGTGGGTTGCCATTTCCTTCTCCAATGCATGAAAGTGAAAAGTGAAAGGGAAGTCACTCGGTCGTGTCTGACTCCTAGCGACCCCAGGGACTACAGCCTACTAGGCTCCTCTGTCCATGGGATTTTCCAGGCAAGAGTACCAGAGTGGTATGCCATCACCTTCTCCAAGGGGCCTATAGATCTTGAGAAATATAAGCCAAAGCAAGGAACTAGCCAGAAATGAACTGACCACACGCTGCCCACAACATCAGAGAAAGTCCCAGATATATTTTTACTAGTTTTATGATCAATTTTTAATTTTTAAGTCCTCCATTACTCCTTTAATTTTCATTTTTATAACCTATTACTTTGCAAAAAAAGACTATTTTTAAAGCAAACTTCATATATATATATAATTTTTGTGACTTTTCTTTCTTTCTTTAATATTATATTTTTGAAAATCCAACCTCTACTCTAGATTTGTTATCAATTTTGTACCTTTAAGAACCCAATCTTCAGTAT
>SJYC01092325.1:0-31532 GCA_006408675.1 Madoqua kirkii | reverse complement strand
GACGACTGAGGATGAGATGGCTGGATGGCATCATGGACTCAATGAATGTGAATCTGAGTGAACTCTGGGAGATGGTGATGGAAAGGGAGCCTGGTGTGCTGCGATTCGTGGGGTCGCAGAGTCGGACACAGTGAGCACCTGAACTGCACTGAGAAGGACTTGGTGTCCCTTATGTGTCTCTTTGAGGCTTCTCTGGTGGCTGAGATGGTGAAGACTTGGCCTGTGATGGCAGATATCCAGTTTCTATTCCTACGTCAGGAAGACCCCGTAGAAGGGAAAGGCTACCCACTCCAGCATTCTGGCCTGCAGATTTCTATACACCAACCCTACAGTCCATGGGGTCACAGAGTCGGACTCGACGGAGGGACGCTCACTCTCCCTCTGCCGGGGGCTCAGCTCTGGCCTCAGCTATGACTCTGACACACAGGCGCAGCTGGGCCGGTGAATCCCGCATGCGGCTCCTGCACCTGCGTCCCACATCCTGCTCTGTTCCTACTTGTCTCCTGGGCACCTTCACTTGATGCTCCGCAAGCACCATGGGTCGTCTTTGACAGGAGATGCGGGTTTGCTCCCTGGGTCAGCAGATTCCCCTGGAGCAGGAAATGAACATCCTACAGGGGGATTTTCCGTCCATGGTGGGCGACAGTCCGTGGCGTCTCAAGGAGTCTGGCATGACTGGCCACTGAGCACAGCAATGCTGCGTGAGACCCTGGCCCTCCCCTTGCCCGGCAGGCTCCTTCCCGTTGGTCACATCACAGTGAGCACAGTTACCTGGTTAGACTCGGAAACAGCTCCTGCATCTCCACTCCTTTCCTGGCCCCTGGCCCCCAGTCCCCTGGTTCTCACACCCTGTGATGCCCGCCCGCATCAGCTCTGGGCACCATCCCGTCACTGCTGTGCTGCCCAGGCTCAGGCCAGCCTGGCTGTGCCCTGGTCCCCAGAGCCGAGTCCTAGGGGCCCCTGGGCTCTCCCCCTGCACCCAGTCCATCCTCAGGGCCGGTGCTGGACTCAGAAAGGAAATGGGAGGGACGGAGGGGAGGAAACGGATGAATGAAGGAACCATGAGACTCATCCAGTTTCAATCTTAGACGGTCCCCCCTGTTCTTGTTCAGTCCCTCAGTCCCATCTGACTCTTTGTAACCCTGTGGACTGCAGCACACCAGGCTTTCCTGTCCATCACCATCTCCTGGAGCCTGCTCAAACTCATGTCCATTGAGTCCATGATTAATCCAACCATCTCATCCTCTGTCATCCCCTTCTCCTCTTGCCTGCAATCTTTCCCAGCATCAGGGTCTTTTCCAATGAGTCAGCTCTTCACATCAGGTGACTAAAGTATTCAGCTTCAGCCTCAGTCCTTCCAGTGAATATTCAGGCTTTTTTTCCTTTAGGATTGTCTGGTTTGATTGCCTTGCAGTTCAAGGGACTCTCAAGAGTCTTTTCCAACAACACTGTGCCACGACTGACAGATAAAGACCCAACTCCTCAGAGCGGCCTCCGGGTTCTTCCCAGTCCAGCCCTGCCCAATCCTTCCAGCCCTGCCTGCCTCGCCTTGGCCGCTCCCCGGCCCGCACCCCCTGCCAGGTCCTGAGTGTGCCTCCCAGGAGTGGGAGCCTTTTCCCACCAGTGACTCCGCCTGGTTGTTCCTCCTCCAGTCACCCCTGGACCTCACCCCTCCCTCGAGCCCGGCTCCTCTGTCACCCTGGGAGCCCTGCCCAAGCCCCACCGCATCACTAGCTCTGACATTCTAGCCCCATCTGGCCGGTTACGTGCCCATCAGAGGCCCCACCTGCTGCACCCAGACACAGCCTCTTTCCCGTCCCTCTGAACCCACAGAAGAGGAAGAGCGTGTTTGATCCGTTTTATCCCTCGCCTCCATTGTGACCTGATAGAGTCCTCTGTACAATCAGCTTCCAATCCATAGAGCTTGGGGGTTTCCAGCTCTCCTACCCAGTGGGGCCTCCGAGGTAGGAAGATGCTGCGCCCCCTGGGGAGGTCTGATGTTGCCCCGCCCTCCGGCTTGGCCTGGTCCGCCCCGCCCCTCCCACTTTGCCCTGCCCTGCCCCTCCAGCCCAGATATATGGGCCCCAGCGCCTTGGTCCCTGCCCAGCCTGCTCCAGGTGCGTGTGGGGCAGTGGGGCCGAGGCACGGGCCTGTGGGAGGCGGAAGACAGGAGGCCGAGCAGGGGCTAGCGCCGGGCTGAGCTTCCTTTCGGACCAGGTGGCAGCAGCGGACGTCACAATGCTGTGAGTGTGGATCCGGGCTCCCCGCACGCTCCTGGGGCCCTGTGAAATCTGTATGCTTCTTACTGGCCTGGGCATTGAATGGAGAAGAGCTGCCCCTTAATGCAGATCTTCCCCACCCATGGCTCAAACCTGGGTCTCCTGCACTGCAGGAGGATTCTTCACCATCTGAGCCGCCAGGGAAGTCCAATTTCATTATCTATGGAAGCTCATTGAAACATCGTTTGTGAGACTGTTAATAAGCAGGCGGATTCTTCACCAGATGAACCATAGGGAAGCCCAAGAATCCTGGAGTGGGTAGCCTATCCCTTCTCCAGCACAGCTTTCCAACCCTGAGAACGGGATGACCGAGGATGAGATGGCTGGATGGCATCACGGACTCAATGGACGTGATTCTGAATAAACTCGGAGAGATGGTGATGGACAGGGAGGCCTGGCATGCTGCGATTCATGGGGTCACCAAGAGTCAGACGTGACTGAGCAACTGAACTGAACTGAACTGAATTTCCTTTTACTCCTAGTCTTTCAAGTGTTATATATCATGAAATCTGTTAAATTTTGTGAAATATTCCTTCTTAATCAATTGAGAGGATGTTCCTTCTCAAACAATGTTCTTTGTTTTGTTTTCTATTAATGTGATATACTACCAATTAATTTTTACATGCTGGACCATCCTTTCATTCCAGGAATATAGCCCACTTGATCATGGTACAAGTGAATAAAGTTTATGGGGAAACTTAACAAATATTTTCTAATTATAAAAGTTTTTTGCATATTCACAAAATAAGAAAAGTCAGTAAATCATATGAATATATCATCTAGCTTTAAAAAGCACATTTTAAATCTATCCTCTAATATTTGTTCTGTAAACTCAATAATTTTAAAATTAATATGGCTCTCAAAAGCAATGATAAAATAGTAATAAAAACATTTCTTATATAAACACAATCACATTAACATAGTTACAAATTTAATGACTCCCTACTACTATGCAATAATAATAAATTCATAGTCAATATCCTTTTTCCTCTAAAAAATGTATTTTCACAGTTTTTTGCCACGTTAGAATTTCAAAATCCTAGCAAAATCCTTCATTTTAACTTTTTGTTTTCAATTCCATTACAATTTTAAAGAAATGCAGGCAAATTTTCAGAGAAGGCAATGGCAACCCACTCCAGTACTCTTGCCTGGAAAATCCCGTGGTTGGAGGAGCCTCGTGGGCTATAGTCCATGGGGCTGCTAAGAGTCAGATATGACTGAACGACTGTACTTTCACTTTTCCCTTTCATACGTTGGAGAAGGAAATGGCAACCCACTCCAGTGTTCTTGCCTGGAGAATCCTAGGGATGGAGGAGCCCGCTGGGCTGCTGTCTATGGGATCACACAGAGTCAGACACAACTGAAGCACCTTAGCATCAGGCATTTTTTTCTATGATATAGGCCAATTTTCGGATTTTATTGACCACTTCCTTTTGAGGTTGTTTAACTTTTCCCCTGTTCTCGATATTTTGACTATTTTAGTTTGATATAAAGGTTTGAGTATTTTAAACTTGAAAAATTTTGGCAACAATACTGTGTAGATAATTTTGGATGATTCAACTGCATAACTTTAGTAAATATATCATTTGTTACTCTCAAGTTTAATGATTCTAATCAGGAATAAGTTTAAATTATTTAAGGCTTGTTCAGTTCAGTTCAGTTTACTCAGTCGTGTCTGACTCTTCACAACCCCATAAACTGCAAAACACCAGGCCTCCCTGTCCATCACCAACTCCCAGAGTTCACTCAAACTCACATACATTGAGTCAGTGATGCCATCCAGCCATCTCATCCTCTGTTGTCCCTTTCTCCTGCCCCCAATCCTTCCCAGCATCAGAGTCTTTTCCATGGCCACTCTTCGCATAAGGTGGCCAAAGTACTGGAGTTTCAGCTTCAGCATCATTCCTTCCAAAGAAATCCCAGGGCTGATCTCCTTCAGAATGGACGGGTTGGATCTCCTTGCAGTCCAAGGGTCTTTCAAGAGTCTTCTCCAACACCACAGTTCAAAAGCATCAATTCTTCAGTGCTCAGCCTTCTCCACAGTCCAACTCTCACATCTATCATGACTACTGGAAAAACCATAGCCTTGACTAGACAGAACTTAGTTGGCAAAGTAATGTCTCTGCTTTTGAATATGCTATCTAGGTTGGTCATAACTTTTCTTCCAATGAGTAAGTGTTTTTTAATTTCATGGCTGCAGTCACCATCTGCAGTGATTTTGGAGCCCAAAACAATAAAGTCTGACACTGTTTCCACTGTTTCCCCATCTATTTCCCATGAAGTCATGGGACCAGATGCCATGCTCTTCATTTTCTGAATGTTGAGCTTTAAGCCAACTTTTTCACTCTCCTCTTTCACTTTCATCAAGAGGCTTTTTAGTTCCTCTTCACTTTCTGCCATAAGGGTGATATCATCTGCACATCTGAGGTTGTTGATATTTCCCCCAGCAATCTTCATTCCAGCTTGTGTTTCTTCCAGTCCAGCGTTTCTCATGATGCACTCTGCATAAAAGTTAAATAAGCAGGGTGACAATATACAGCCTTGTCATACTCCTTTTCCTATTTGGAACCAGTCTGTTGTTCCATGTCCAGGTCTAACTGTTGCTTCCTGATCTGCACAGAGATTTCTCAGTAGGCAGGTCAGGTGTTCTGGTATTGCCATCTCTCTCAGATACTTGTGCAGTTTTTAATGCTTGAGATCTTTATAATTTGAAGTCTCTTTTTTAACAAAAATGTTACAAAATTACAAAACAAAGTAGCAGATATAAGTAGTTAGAATACTTAAGAAATTATACACACAAAAATTAAAATTCATGAAACCCAACTAATTTCCTCAATGTTTATACATTGTCCTCACCCCTCCCAGGAGTTGGAAGTGAAATTTGCAAATAAGAGACTATGAAGCTAAAGGCTATTTAACTTCATAGTAAACTGCTTCTGATACTGAGATTGATTACATCATTCTAGTTATGATGTAATTTCACTGTAATTCTTCCCATCAGCGTTCTGCCTTAACACACTGGTACTAGCCGTCATGACTGTTGCTAAATCCATTATTTCAATATAGATTACAAAAAAATTATTAGATTTGATCATTTCTTCTCCATTTTTGAGGTAAAATTCATTTTTAAGAACAATGCCCTCCAAGCTATTTGATTATCTCAAATACAGCTCCAACCATAAAGATAGCATTATCTATATTGAGAGTAATAAGTTGATGCTTAAGCAAATTCTAATGATCTTAACATTTTGATATGTTACTTTTTTATCATTTATATCTCTGTGAACTAATTTTTTTACATTTAATGGGCTTTAATTAGCTGTGTAGTCATTAAAAAAACTATTTTATCATTGGCTTAAAGATTCTATTCAAGCTGACTCTTGGGTCCTCTTAATATAACCCCATTAATTTTGAGTAGCCAGTTTTTGTGACATTTTAATATGTGTCAGATTCATCTTACACATTTCCTGCCTCAAACACAAAACCAGTTATTGCTTCCATTCCTTTACCCCTTAATTAGGTAAATTATTTTAAAGAAAACAATTAAGGCATTGCGATAGATATTATACCATTGTAAAAAATGGTATCGCCTGCTTCTTTACAAAAATTACACTTCAAATTACATCACATCAAACCAAGTAAAATGATTGTATACAGGCTACTCTGATGTCATTGTGTTAATAAATACAGTTGGGTGTATTTTTCTTTTGACTCTCACAAACGTTGCATTTCTAACCAGACACCCAACTCACTGTTTTCATCTTTAAGAGCCAAGGATTAATATGTTGTTCTAAAAATGGATACAGATATCGTCTATAATAGGATTGCTGCTGCTGCTGCTGCTGCTGCTACGTCACTTCAGTCGTGTCCAACTCTGTGTGATCCCATAGATGGCAGCCCACCAGGATCCCCCATGGCTGGGATTCTCCTGGCAGGAACACTGAAGTGGGTTGTCATTTCCTTCTCCAATGCATGAAAGTGAAAAGTGAAAGTGAAGTCGCTCAGTCCTGTCTGACTCCTAGCAACCCCATGGACTGCAGCCTTCCAGGCTCCTCAGTCCATGGGATTTTCCAGGCAGGAGTACTTACAAACAGGTAAATACCTTCTGAGTTTACTAAATATAGACAAATATATCTGGTGATATATACAAATTATGTGTGTGTCTAATATTTAATATGCACTTTACTTATAGCTGAATAAATAGGTATCATTATAATGGTTCAGCTCCAAGTTACTATTTTCTTACTTGTAATGACAAGTGCTATAACAAGAGAGAGTTAAGGATATTTCTGCACATAAAACCTGTCACATTTTTCAAAAACTCTTCTCCGTCAGGGCTGCCTTATTTAGAGTATACTGGTATCAATTATCAATGAGTTCTTCAATTATCAATTTGGAGAAACGTAAATTTTACTCTCAGTTGATAAAAATAAAAAAACATTGACATAAATAGTCATTGCCCAGAATGCATTCAGTATTCCCCAGCCTTCACTTAATACCTATGCCTATTATTCAACAAGCAAGCTGACTGTCATGGGACCTGTGGTGCTAGTATTGGTGCACTGCTTCCGTTCCATATACAGTAATTACTTCTACTTAAAATCTGTGGCATTGGACAGTGAGTGCCTGTCATGCCTGTCATCTAGCTTGCCCCTTAATTGGAAAAAATGATGGATCGATGGATAGACAGGAGGCAGGAAGATGGACAGAAAGATGGAAAGCAGAAAATAAAAACAGCAGTGCACAGATTAAAATATATGTTAAGCTTTGCAAACACTCCAAGAGGCCAGACAGCTTGAAAGATGCTTATGTTCAGTTTACAGATTTATGACTTGCTCTCTCCAATATTCATGAACATGGAGAGTATTTGCCTAAGGCATGATACAGTGGTAAAGTATTAAAATCGACAATAATTGCCAAACACAATGAACAACATAATTATAGACTGCTGGCCATTTTATCCATTGAATTCAAAATACATTTACTACTCTTAAATATATCTGCATGTACAGAAATGCATTCATCTGAAGCAGAGGTCAGCTGCCTACAAGATTTTAAAATCTTTTTATCTCTTAACTAATGTTTTTTCCCCCTTTCACTTTGTTTACAGCATGTAAATTGCAGTTTTACTTAATTCAACAGATCCTTGACTAATTGGCTGTCAGTTCCGTTGTAAATGTTATATTCAATAAGCTACAATTATAAATCTCTAAAACTCCTCTTATTATTGAAAAGAAGATAAACACAAACAAAATAACATTATATTTTACATTTAACCAAGATTATTGCAGCAAGGTTTTCAGATGATAAAAACAACCAATGTAATTTTATTTATCTTCAAATATGTTTTACAGAGCAGAGGAAATAATGTTCTTTTGTTCTGCTGGCTAGGTTTTATACAGTTGTGTAAACATAGTGTACTTTTAAATAAAAAATTTAAAAGGAAAAAAAAGGATAAATTCATATTGACTATCTGTTCCTTTTTCAATAGACTGAATTTTTTTCCACTCCATAGCCAAACATTTTGAAGAAACTATCTGCATCTGTTTTTCTTTTTTTCCCCCCAAAGGATCACCTCAACACTATTCAACTAATTAACTACAATCTGTTGTCACTCCTCCTGTTCTATCAAAAGTGATTTTGGGAGGACCCCAGCAAAGTTCATGTTGCCAAATCTAAGGGTCATTTCACCATCAGTATCTTACTGGAAATTTCAGTACTTGACTTTTCTCAAGCCACGCTTTGGTTTCCAGTTCATCACAAACCCTGGGCTTCCTTCGTCTTCCAATCCTTCATGACTGTAGTAATAAGTACTTTAACTTCCTAACACTAGTAATCACAATCACTATCTTTCTCTCCATTTTCTTAAATAGGCAGGAATCTAATTATTTTATTAACTTTTTCCAGATAAACAACTTTTGTGTCTGTTGCTTATATTTATGTGGAGCATTTTTAAAATTTTCATTTATTGTTACTCATTATTTATTTTGTATTAGCTGAGAGAGTTATCCCATACAGTTATACCGTATACTGTAATTATTTTAGCTTAATACAGACAGTTGTTTTTCAACTAAATTAAGTGCAGGAAAAATGCTTGACTTTTTTTTTAATAACTACAATTTCTGTTTTCTTCTTTTTTCTGTACTGAGCTTCAGTGGGTGGTGTTTTTCCCTTCAGCCTAAAGAACATCGTTTAGTGCTTTCATTAATACTATTCTACCTGCAGTAAAGTATATCAGCTTCCATTTTTCTGATTTGGTCATTTGTTATCCTCATTATGATAGGATATTTTCTCTGTAGCTTCTGAGTTTGGCTTGTTAGTTGTTTTAAGCTACACTACATATCTAGAAGATTCTCACCTAAGTGTTCTGTAAACAATTTTTGTGACTAGTTAAGGTGCTCTGACCCAACATCCTGGCCTCAGACACCAACTGGAGGCTCACTGTAATAAAACTGCAGAGGAAGCGCCGATCAATGGTAGATCTCAGAGGCAGTTATGGCCTTACCACAGTGGGTCAGGATCCACTAAAGGGACTCCATTGGAGGTAAACTTCTTGGATTCTAGAATCAACCTTTTCTGCCCCTTTCCACTTCCCATGAGGCATGTTGTAGAAGCTGACCTAGTTTTCAGAAAACTCCTGACTTTTGGTGTCTTGTTACAGGGCACTTTCCCTTTTCTCCTCAGGCTTTGTTCATATATAAATTACTCCTCACAATCAATAAACAGATTCAAGTTTGTAAACAAACAAGCAAAGAAAAACTTTCACATTGGCATTAAGGTCACAGCATAACTCTAAAATTTGATTTCACACTGGAATCATACTGAATTTTAATATAATTTTGGGAAACCTGACATTTTTGTAAACATGTATGTTTCCATCAAATAGCATGGTATGTTATTTCCCTTTGTTCTAGTATTGTTTTATGTCCTTCAATAAAATTGTATTGCTTTCCTCATAAAAGTTTATTATTTTTCCTTTCAGATTATTCCAAAATATCATAGCTTTTCTACTATATTGAAAGGAGTTTTACAAATCCTATTACTACTTCCAATAGGATTAAGTAAGTTATAAATTATTTTGATCTCTTGTTATATTTTTAATTTACTCAGTTTCTATAGGTAGAAAAATATATAATCAAAATGATAACATTTATCTTTTGATTTTTTAAATTTATAAAGATTATTCAATGTTATTGATTGGAGCTGAAAATTTTTAGTAATATTGTATAATAATGTGGATATTCAGTTTGGATCAGTTCAGTTGCTCAGTCATATCCAACTCCTTGTGACCCCATGAACTGCAGCACGCCAGGCCTCCTGATCCATCACCAACTCCCAGAGTTCATTCATACTCATGTCCATTGAGTCAGTGATGCCATCCAGCCGTCTCATCCTCTGTCATCTCCTTCTCCTCCTTCCCTCAATCTTTCCCAACATCAGGGGTTTTTCAAATGAGTCAGCTCTTCACGTCAGGTTGCCAAAATATTGGAGTTTCAGTTTCAACATCAGTCCCTCATTGAACACCCAGGACTGATCTCCTGTATAATCCCTTTCTTAATCTTGGTTTCTCTGTGGTGAAGAATTTAGAGCCCTGTTATCTAAAGTGTTGTTTTCTGTTAAAATTTGATAAATGATGATGATTAAAGTTTCTATTTTACTTGGAGATTTTATTAAGGAACAACTTTTAAATGATACCAAGAAATTTTAGGGGCATATTAGAGAAAGATTAGCAAATATTGGATAGAATGAGATGTATTGACATTGTTACTGTTACTGAGCTAACTTCTGTCCTTTAGGTTCTTATTTTCTTCTGAGGATACAACCCTCCCTATTGACAAAGCTAAAATGAAATAGAATATTTCCTCATGAGCTCTCCAGCCACTGAAATAAATATCCAGTGTAATATTTTACTCTTCAAGGAAACCTGAAGTCATATAGATAAGTATTTGAATACTCCAGAAATGGAGTATACTGCTAAGTCACTTCAGTCGTGTCTGACTCTGTGTGACTCCATAGACGGCAGCCTACCAGGCTCCCTCGTCCCTGGGATTTTCCAGGCAAGAACACTGGAGTGGGTTGTCATTTCCTTCTCCAATGCATGAAAGTGAAAAGTGAAAGTGAAGTTGCTCAGTAATGTCCGACCCTCAGCAATCCCATGGACTGCAGCCTTCCAGGCTCCTCCATCCATGGGATTTTCCAGGCAAGAGTACTGGAGTGGGGTGCCATTGCCTTCTCCGAGAAATGGAGTATAGACATATATAAACCATTCTGTTTTATAAGAGATTATCATAAAAGATAATCCAGTGTTCAATCCAATCCAAAAGAAGGGCAATGCCAAACAATGTTAAAACTACCACATAATTGCATTCATTTCATGTGCTAGCAAGGTAATGCTCAAAAACCTTTTCAAAGCTCAAAAACCTAGCTTTAGGATTTAACAGTACATAAACCAAGAACTACCAGATGTACAAGCTGGATTTAGAAAAGGCAGAGGAAATGGAGATCAAATGGCCAACATCGGTTGGATCGTAGAAAAAGCAAAAGAATTCTAGAAAAGCATCTACTTCTGGTACATTTATTCACTACACTAAAGCTCATGACTGTAAGCTAAAGCTTTTTGACTGATCACAACAAACAGGAAAATTATTAGAGATGGGAGTACCATACACTCTTACTTGCACCCTGGAAACCTGTATGCAGGTCAAGAAACAACAGTTAGAACTGGACATGGAACAAAGAACTGGTTCCAAATTGGGAAAGGAGAACATCAATTGTCACCCTTCTTACTTAACTCCTAGGCAGAGTACCTTATGTGAAATGCCAGGCTAGATGAAATGTAAGCTGGAGTCAAGATTTCCAAGAAAAATATCAATAACCTCAGATATGTAGATGCTACCACCTTATGGCAGAAATAGAAGAGGAACAAAAAATACTCTTGATCTTCCAGAAGAACATATACTTCATTGACTATGCTAAAGCTTATGACTATAAACTAAAGAGGAGAGTGAAAAATCTGGCTTAAAACTAAACATTCAAAAAAAACTAAAATCATGGCATCTGGTCCCATCACTTCAGGGCAACAGATGGGGAAGCAATGGAGGCAGTGACAGACTTTATTTTCTTGGGCTCCAAAATCGCTGCAGATGGTGACTGCATCCATGGAATTAAGCCGCTTTCTCCTTGAAAGAAAAGCTATGACAAACCTAGACAGTGTACTAAAAAGCAGAGACATTACTTTGCCGATAAAGGTCTGTAAAGCAAAGCTATGGTTTTTCCGGTAATAATGTACAGATGTGAGAGTTGGACCATAAAGAAGGCTGAACACTAAAGAATTGATGATTTCAAACTGTGATGTTGTGTTTCAAACTGTGATTAAGACTTTCGAATGTCCCTTGGAGTGCATATTCAAAAGCAGAGACATTACTTTGCCAACTAAGGTCAGTCTAGACAAGGCTATGGTTTTTTCAGTAGTCATGTATGGATGTAAGAGTTGGACTGTGAAGAAAGCTGAGCAAGGAAGAATTGGTGCTTTTGAACTGTCGTGCTGGAGAAGACTCTTCAGAGTCCCTTGGACTGTAAGAAAATCCAACCAGTCCATTCTGAAGGAGATCAACCCTGGGATTTCTTTGGAAGGAATGATGCTAAAGTGGAAACTCCAGTACTTTGGCCACCTCATGTGAAGAGCTGACTCATTGGAAAAGACTCTGATGCTGGGAGGGATTGAGGACGGGAGCAGAAGGGGACGACAGAGGATGAGATGGCTGGATGGCATCACTGACTCGATGAATATGAGTTTGCCTGAACTCCAGGTGTTGGTGATAGACAGGGAGGCCTGGCGTGCTGCGATTCATGGGGTCACAAAGAGTGAACTCGACTGAGCAACTGAACTGAACTGAACTGGAATGCAAGAAGATCAAACCAGTCCATCCTAAAGGAAATCAACCCTGAGTAGTCATTGGAAGGACTGATGTTAAATCTCAATCTCCAATACTTTGGCCACCTGATGCAAAAAACCAACTCATTGGGAAAGACCCTGATGCTGGGAAAGATTGAAGGCAGGAGAAGGAGGGGATTACAGTGGATGATATGGTTGAATGGTATCACTGACTCAATGGATATGAGTTTGAGCAAGGTCCGGTAGTTGGTGACGAACAGGGAAGCCTGGCAAACTATAGTCCATGGGGTTGCAAAGAGTTAGACACAACTGAGCAACTGAACAAAAACAACCATCATAAAAGAGGACTTCCCAGGTGGTGCTACTGGTAAAGAACCCACCTTCCAGTGCAGGAGACATATGAGACATGGGTTCGATCCCCAGGTCTAGAAGATTCCCTGGAGGAGGAAGTGACAACACAATTCATTATCCTTGCCTAGAGAATCCCATGGACAGTGGAGCCTGCTGGACCACAGTCCAAGGGATCACAAAGGGTCAGACATAAGAGAAATGAGTGGATAAATAGCACTTGAAAGAAAGTGAAAGTCACTCAGTTTTGTCTGACTCTTTGGTACCCCATAGACTCTAGCTAACCAGGTTCCACTGTTCATGGAATTCCCAGGCAAGAATACTGGAGAGGGCAAACATTCCCTTCTGCAGGGGATCTTCCCGACCCAAGGACTGAATCCTGGTATCTCGCGCTGTCAGCAGATTCATTCTGCGTGAGCCACCAGGGAAGCACTTAGTTTTCTCTCAAACTAGGCCACAGAGATGCTTAATGTATGGGATAACTGGATACCCCTGGAGAACTGTCCTATATAGAATCTCTTCACAAGCACCCTCTAGGTTTCCCAGAGGAACTACGTGGGAAAAATGATTGTATTATTTAGAATGTTTCTGGCTTAATAGGAATTCTATATAAACTTGCTAAAAGAATGAGAACATTTATTGTCTCATAAAACAGAAAGTTTGACCAGGTTTCTAAGCTTATTGAATACATGACTTAATGAGGTCATCAAAGGCATTGATTTTATCTGTCTTTTGTCTTTTTTTATTTTCAGGGTTGACTTTATGCAATGACTGGTTTCCCTCAGGCTTACAAGGTGACTGCCATGAGAGATCAATGTTAGAGGCTTTTTCCTATTCCTAGGTTCTTGGCTGAACAGAAAAGAACTTTCCCAGAAGCCCTCAGCTGACTACTTCTTTATTTAATTTAAATTTATTTATTTTAAATGGAGGCTAATTACTTTACAATATTACATTGGTTTTGCCACATCAACGTAAATCCTTCATGTATACATATGTTCCCCATCCTGAACCCCCTTCCCATTTCCCTCCCCGTACCATCTCTCTGGGTCATCTCAGTGCATCAGCCCCAAGTATCCTGTATCCTGCATTGAACCTGGACTGGTGATTCCTTTCATATATGATATTATACATGTTTCATTGCCATTCTCCCAATCATCCCACCCTCTCCCGCTCCCACAGTGTCCAAAAGACTGTTCTGTGCAACTGTGTCTCTTTTGCTGTCTTGCATACAGGTTTATCATTATCATCTTTCTAAATTCCATATATGTGCATTAGTATACTGTATTGGTGTTTTTCTTTCAGGCTTACTTCACTCTGTGTAATAGGCTTCAGTTTTATCCACCTCATTAGAACTGATTCAAATGTATTCATTTTAATGGCTGAGTAATACTCCATTGTGGATATGTACCACAATGAGGTACTATTTCACGCCAGTCAGAATGGCTGTGATCCAAACTCTACAAGCAATAAATGCTGGCTGGAGAGGGTGTGGAGAAAAGGGAACCCTCTTACACTGTTGGTGGGAATGCAAACTAGTACAGCCATTATGGAAAACAGTGTGGCAATTCCTTGAAAAACTGGAAATAGAACTGCCTTATGACCCATCAATCCCACTGCTGGGCATACAGACCGAGGAAACCAGAATTGAAAGAGACATGTATACCCCGATGTTCATCACAGCACTGTTTATAATAGCCAGGACATGGAAGCAACCTAGATGTCCGTCAGCAGATGAATGGATAAGAAAGCTGTGGTACATATACACAATGACTACTTAATTCTTTTAATGCTGAATAATTTTCATGTCTATTTTCCTACCAATCACTGACAGGTAGAAAGATAAATATTGTGATTGATTTAAACTAAACAGAACCCACTTAGACCCCTACTGAATTCTATAAGATTCATAGAAGTTGATTGATATTCTGAGGAAAATGAATTCTGTTTCTCATCTCTGGGTCATCTCAGTGCATCAGCCCCAAGTATCCTGTATCCTGCATTGAACCTGGACTGGTGATTCCTTTCATATATGATATTATACATGTTTCATTGCCATTCTCCCAATCATCCCACCCTCTCCCGCTCCCACAGTGTCCAAAAGACTGTTCTGTGCAACTGTGTCTCTTTTGCTGTCTTGCATACAGGTTTATCATTATCATCTTTCTAAATTCCATATATGTGCATTAGTATACTGTATTGGTGTTTTTCTTTCAGGCTTACTTCACTCTGTGTAATAGGCTTCAATTTTATCCACCTCATTAGAACTGATTCAAATGTATTCATTTTAATGGCTGAGTAATACTCCATTGTGGATATGTACCACAATGAGGTACTATTTCACGCCAGTCAGAATGGCTGTGATCCAAACTCTACAAGCAATAAATGCTGGCTGGAGAGGGTGTGGAGAAAAGGGAACCCTCTTACACTGTTGGTGGGAATGCAAACTAGTACAGCCACTATGGAGAACAGTGTGGCAATTCCTTGAAAAACTGGAAATAGAACTGCCTTATGACCCATCAATCCCACTGCTGGGCATACAGACCGAGGAAACCAGAATTGAAAGAGACATGTATACCCCGATGTTCATCACAGCACTGTTTATAATAGCCAGGACATGGAAGCAACCTAGATGTCCGTCAGCAGATGAATGGATAAGAAAGCTGTGGTACATATACACAATGACTACTTAATTCTTTTAATGCTGAATAATTTTCATGTCTATTTTCCTACCAATCACTGACAGGTAGAAAGATAAATATTGTGATTGATTTAAACTAAACAGAACCCACTTAGACCCCTACTGAGTTCTATAAGATTCATAGAAGTTGATTGATATTCTGAGGAAAATGAATTCTGTTTCTCACAGGGCAGTGGAAAAGGGATTGTGAAATATGGATGGATAAGCAACAATTTAAATGCATTATTACAAACTCTTTGGCTATCAAGAACTTTTCCACATATGCATTTTCATTCCGTACATTCTAACATAGATTTTTTAAAATGTATGAATGATGAAATATGTCTCAATTTCTCCTCAAAAGGAGAAAATCTAAAGTCAATTACTGCGTTTTTCCTGAAGTACAAGATCTCTACATAGTATTCAGTCCTTACATGTAGCTCCCAATGGTTCAGTGATTTCTTGCTCATGAGTGATTTATCTTCCTTAAGTGTACACGGATACAATGTAGTGAAAAGCATGATAATTACAATGAAAATAAAAACTCCCTCTTGTAAAGGTGAACAATAAAAAAATATGTGGTTATCTCTAAAATACATTACTTATTGGACAGGTATATAAAAGTTTCTTGAAAGTGATTTTCCACAGCCTGTGAATCAGAGCTTTTATTCTCTCAGAGTATAGTCACGTCTGTTGTCTCTGTGACCTGAGAGTGGACAGTACAGAAAATTTCTTTTCTAGGTCTGTATCACTTTAACAGTATACTTTTTGAAGGTAAAAATTGCTGGGACTAGTGTTTGCTTTAGAAGATTTAGATTTGTTTGTTTGTTTGTTTTTTAAATAGCTGTTCAGTCTACTTGTTTTAATCAACTGTGACTAAAAATACACAATCAACAATTATTTGGGGCTATGAATCTGGAAGATTCTGACTTATCATATCAAGGTCTATGCTCTGTTTGTGCCATGAGACCTTAATGTAATACCTCCTTTATATCTTGGTCTTGGTTACCAGGTGATTTAACAACTTCCTCTAGCAGGAACATTTCTGCTTCAGACCACTGCATCTTCACAAAAAACAAACAGTGCTCTTTCATCAGTCACACAGTGAGGTGCTTGGGAGAGGTTTGGGGAAACAATTGCTTTGTTTCAATCTTATTTTCTCTAAAATTTTTAGATTCTTATAAAACTTAAGCTTTTCTAAATTATCCAGGCCTTGATTACTAAATTTCCAATTATTCTGATTATAATCCATACATGAACACTGTGTCTTAGCAAATACATAATTTCTCACTCAGATTTTAAATGAGTCATCTGCAAACAAAAGTTTTCTCCATAGTTTAAGATGTTATGCAATATCAAAATAAAAAAAAGGTTCATCCTAGTCTTAAGGCATAAATTGTCTCTACTAAGATCCATGATGAGCCCACCCATCATCAGAAGTTGATGTGTCAATGTACAATAGTTAAAAAAAAAAGTTTTCTAGAGAATAACTAATATTCTCAGATTCCTGTTACAGAAAAATATTATTATTGCCTTATGCCAGTTTTACTCATTCTATATTTTAGAGTGTTATTTTCAGTTTTCTAACACAAATAGTTCATTCATTTGCTCACTCTAGCATGCTTACTCTAGGAATTTTGATTCAAACAGCTTAAATATGATTGCTATGCATACGCTGATCAAGAAGAAATCTAGGGGAAAGACAATCTTATGAATTTATCAATTCAGGAGCTCACTGATATTATAAAAGTTCAGTTTTTGCTATCTCTCAGGTCTCCTGGTCACAGGAGATGCCGTCTTAAAATTGGTTCTACCCATACTTGTAGAATTACTGCCAAGGATGATCATGACTATTTGCATTCTCCTTCACATCAACAGAAAAAGAAGATATATTTCTGGAAATCATTGCCAATTACAGAGAAATAATTTTTTTCCAAAAATAAATTTATTCATGATCGATTCCTTTTACATTTGTATTACAGAAAAAAAAAAACCCACTAACAAGTGGATTGCCTTAGCTTATCCAGACTGCTTAATGAAGGGCATATTATTGATTTCCAATGTGTCATCCATAGCCTATGGAAATTCATTCCACCTGTGGGAAAGATGTATATCTAATCAAAATCAAGAAAATCTGTCCTATGTGCAAAAGATTCAATACAATTCTTAAGAAAGAAATATAAATGTTAAAATTAAATCACAATAAATATGTTAAACATAAGATTTAATTTGGCTAAAGAGACAATTACTATTATTTATTTCTGACAGATTCAATTTTTAAAAGGACATAGTAAGCTTGAAGTATAAGTTACAGAAAGAATCTAAGGGGTGACTTCTGGCCAGAAATATCAGTATAATATTTAGTTATAATAATAACAGAAAAAAGTCAAAAATATTACCAAGGACTGAAAGATATTTACTATGACCAAATGAAAGTTAGGAACTCCAAATTCACAAACTTCTATAAATATAGCAACTCAATCTTCACAAGGAAAAATTGAAAATCCACAAACTGGAAAATCTCACACTTCTTTCATTTAATGTTATGTTAAAAACATTTATAGATATACATAGATTACAGAAAGGCAGGTGTATAGATAGATGTGTGTTTGAGTATGCACACACATGCATATGTGTATGAATTTTGGATCAGTAACTGAATTCTTGAATCTGACACTGACCTACAATAGAGAGTAGAAATGTCTAGAGCACTGAATCAGAGCACATGTAAGAAGGCTCAAGGATGTAGCAATGTTACAATGAACTGACCAGGGAAACTCGAAGCTCACATACCCACTTTAAGCGATTTTAAAAATGTACTGACACTGACACGACCTACTTTGATTCGGTTAAGTCAGGGTTAACAGTGAGTTATATCACCCTTGATTTGTGTTCCCTTATATCAAAAATATGAGAGGAGTCCAGGGTAACAGAGACCAAACAGTAGCACTTAACAGCTGGAAGCAAAGTAAATGTCACTCAATAATCAGATGCCTTGATCCACAGGAATCTGTGGTGGTTGCTAATAAATCATGGAATCCTGGAGTTGAGAGAGACAGACAGCCACCTTGTGTGAAACTTGTTTTAATTAATAAAGAAAATGAGAGCTGGCAAGTGAAAGCAGGCATCAGGCACTGCAATAGATAACCATAGCCTAATAGGTAGATATGAACCAATTCAGCTAGCATCCATTAATTTAAGGGGAAGCGGGCTTCCTTTGAGGAAAGGCCTTGAAAACCTCAACATAAATATTGGGTTGTCCGAAAAGTTCATTTGGGGTTCTTGTTACATCTTACAAAACCCAATATATCTAGTACAATGTTAGTTGATTCTTCTTCAAAGGATCCTGGAGCCATCTGAGAGGGCAACACTACATAAGTGAAATGGTTAACATTTAGGCTCCTCGGAAATATTTAGATAAGTGGTCTGAGGCATCAATAACATCTATTAAGCTGAAATGATATCCTGTCAAGTAGTTAGCTTGATAGATACTGAGGACAGGTGAGAAACTGAATTCCAAACCAAGCCCAACTCATAGTGTGCTCAACAGGTTCATAATGAACACTATGGCTATTTATTCAGTTCCTAAATATACAAGCAGAATAAATACACTCAGTGATAGAACACCCTTTGTCTTGCTTTTCAGACTTGTGTAGGAGAGCCAAGTAAAACTGGACTTATCTCTCATACCAAGCTTAAAATCAACAGAAGTACTGCATCCCTGCAACTAATGTGTCTTAATGATTTAACATGGTTTGTCCATGCTAAAGTCACTTCAGTCATGTCAGACTCTTTGTGACTCTATGGACTGTTGCCCTCCAGGCTCCTCTAACCATGAGATTCTCCAGCAAGAATACTGGAGTTGCCATGCCCTGCTCCAGGATGAAAGTGGTAGTAGTTGTGATCCATAGATATTTCCATTTAATTTGCTTGCATGGCTTAGCAGAACAGTAATAGATCATGGCAGATAAACATGGACCTCTGTGTACTTAACCAGGTGATAGCCTGTTGTGACTGAAACTGCTAAGTTTGCATATGATACCTTGGCAGACAATGTGATTTTTACATAGCATCACAGACTCAATGAACATGAATCTGAGCAGACACCTGGAGACAGAGAAGGACAGGGAAGCATGGTATGCTGCAGTCCATGGGATTGCAAACAACAACAAATCTGACTAGTAAAACTTAATATAGACATTATCATTGGAGGCTTAGGTACACATCTGTTGGTGTGGAAAATAATAAATAAGAAAAATTTATATCTCCATTAAGTGTGTGTGTGTGTGTTTATATGGTAAGGACTAAGGACAACAGTTCGCCTTCATGGCTTTATATGAGTCTATATCAACTCTCTTGCATTCTACATCATATTGTATATAGAGGTACTTATGGTCTCGATAATTCATAGAAAATACCAGTAATTTTCTATATTGATGATACCAAGGAAAACTGATTTGTTGAGCTGAAAATGTAAGTTCTCTAGATGCCATATAAGATATATGTTTCTGATACATATTCAATACCCTTTTATATGGATAAGACTTTAACCCACCATCAAGGAAACGCTGGGCTAAGTCCTTTAAGGTATAAAACACTTCCCTGGACCGTGAATGTCCAACCACTAAAGTACAAGACTCAGATCTTGGTTGACAACTCTAGATTTTGAAACAACACTAACTACAATTGGAAAGCAGCTCCAGTCTAGTTACTGCATTACCTGGAAGTCAGGGGAAAAAAATAACACATTTCCAGGTTATGGTAAACTTTTTCTTGTGTTGCAAACTATTATATATTCACTGACATATCAAGAAAAAGGAAATGATAGATAATGTATGTCAAGCCACGATATGGGAATAACAGTAATTTCTGAAGTTTTGAGGAAAGACTATGCATTCTTTGTCACAGAGCCAAGCTTTATTTATTTATTTTTTTATAGCACTGAGAATGCTACCAGGCCCTAAAAGTGAATGGTTTCCTAACCAGGATCACAAATCGATGCTAACACTAAATGCTCACCATGAACTATGTTTTAGCTCAGCAACAATGTTAATAAGCCCTGTGTGTCTTGCAGACACCCTTTATTTAAACCAGATTTAATCAGGTCTAGAAAGCATCAGTAAATGAACAGAGTTCCATGACAAATATTTTTGCCACACTCTTGCTCATCCTTAATTCAAACCTCTGACTTTATGAAAACTTTCCAAGAGTAAATTGATAAGAAAACAAGTAACCATGACTGATCATAGATGATTTGGCACAATGTGTTAGCAGTAGTCAGATGAAGGATATCAACTACAAATTGGCACTAACCAAAAGCATTGCCAAGGACTGAAAAACAAAGGCATTTGCCATCTGCCTCTGCAGAGACTGAACCCCATGCTGCTGTAGCTGTTGACCTTCAACAACCCCTGAGGGAGTTCAGGATGCAGTGAGGCACTCTGTGCTCCAGGGAATCTGGTGGGACAGGACTTTAGATAGCTGGATTTTTTAGGAACAGATTTTATGATCTGAATCCTTGCATCTTCTCATATCTAGAGAAGCACTAAATCCCTTCATGGTGACATGAGATCCTCATGACCAACAAAAACTCATTTTGTAAAATGAGTGCTTCATGGCATTGAAATCCCCCTTCACCAAAACTTTATATATTGACGTTCCCCCGCTGCTGCTTTGGAGCAGTTTCAAAGCTATCTGAGATGCTGCCTCCTGGGCTGCAGCCCTCATTTTGATCCAAATAAAACTTAACTCACAACTCTCAAGCTGTACATCTTTTTTTTAGTCGACACAAAGATTCATAATAGCCACATTTAAGGATACCCCAGACATACAATAGTGGAGGAAAATCTTCACAGTGAGGAGAATGAATAGGAGTAGAACTTTCTTTCCAGGTATGGTAAACTTTTTCTTGTGTTGCAAACTATTATATATTCACTGACATATCAAGAAAAAGGAAATGATAGATAATGTATGTCAAGCCACGATATGGGAATAACAGTAATTTCTGAAGTTTTGAGGAAAGACTATGCATTCTTTGTCACAGAGCCAAGCTTTATTTATTTATTTTTTTATAGCACTGAGAATGCTACCAGGCCCTAAAAGTGAATGGTTTCCTAACCAGGATCACAAATCGATGCTAACACTAAATGCTCACCATGAACTATGTTTTAGCTCAGCAACAATGTTAATAAGCCCTGTGTGTCTTGCAGACACCCTTTATTTAAACCAGATTTAATCAGGTCTAGAAAGCATCAGTAAATGAACAGAGTTCCATGACAAATATTTTTGCCACACTCTTGCTCATCCTTAATTCAAACCTCTGACTTTATGAAAACTTTCCAAGAGTAAATTGATAAGAAAACAAGTAACCATGACTGATCATAGATGATTTGGCACAATGTGTTAGCAGTAGTCAGATGAAGGATGTCAACTACAAATTGGCACTAACCAAAAGCATTGCCAAGGACTGAAAAACAAAGGCATTTGCCATCTGCCTCTGCAGAGACTGAACCCCATGCTGCTGTAGCTGTTGACCTTCAACAACCCCTGAGGGAGTTCAGGATGCAGTGAGGCACTCTGTGCTCCAGGGAATCTGGTGGGACAGGACTTTAGATAGCTGGATTTTTTAGGAACAGATTTTATGATCTGAATCCTTGCATCTTCTCATATCTAGAGAAGCACTAAATCCCTTCATGGTGACATGAGATCCTCATGACCAACAAAAACTCATTTTGTAAAATGAGTGCTTCATGGCATTGAAATCCCCCTTCACCAAAACTTTATATATTGACGTTCCCCCGCTGCTGCTTTGGAGCAGTTTCAAAGCTATCTGAGATGCTGCCTCCTGGGCTGCAGCCCTCATTTTGATCCAAATAAAACTTAACTCACAACTCTCAAGCTGTACATTTTTTTTTTAGTCGACACAAAGATTCATAATAGCCACATTTAAGGATACCCCAGACATACAATAGTGGAGGAAAATCTTCACAGTGAGGAGAATGAATAGGAGTAGAACTTTCTAACCACTTCCTGTGAATTAGAGGCAGTCTGGGATTTTTACAACATGAATTTATGAATTGTGGATAATCTCAGGGCCATTTCTTCATGGCCTGAACTAAACAAGACATGATCACTGAAAACATGTTTCAGGAGAGAAAAGCATGATGGACCTATGGGAGTGATATGAACCATAAGAATTTTTTTGTGTTACAATAACACCTGCCAAAAAGCATCATCTTGTACAGAATCATGTGTCAGAATTACCTACATTTTGAATGTCAGACAAATTCTCTTTTGAACCTCCCCAAATCCCACAAACAGAGTAATCATTGTGGCAAAGATGGAATATATTCATATGTCTGATAACATGAAATTTCTCTCAGTGAGGCTAATCCAGTTATGCCATTGCTGAAATGTCAAAAATGATAGTGGAAATAGATATTGGGCCTCAAAACAGCACTATATCTTTGGCCACCTTAAGGCTATTGGACTTATTTTCAACAGTCCAATTATATTGGACTATTTCCAACTTGAAAGAAGCAGCAATTTTTATTTATTAGTGTTGATATACATTCCATATAAAGTTTTACCCCACCTATTCACAGAATCCACACCAGCATCAGAATATGTTGCCTTCAAACACCCACTGTTTCAATGCAGCATCATACAAATATTGCCTGAAACCAATGTATAGCAGTGACTTATCATTACATGAACTCTGTCTCTTTGAAACAGTCAGCCTGACAGATGGAATGCAATGGTGACACCTCATCCAAGACACAGGCTCTGGGAAAATATCATCAGTTTATGGCATTGTCTTTTATCTACACCTTGAACCAAAATCCAGTGTATAAGATTGCTCACTAACACTACAACACACACCTCTGGGAGCCAAGGGAAATGTGGGAAGAGAAGACATTACCTCCCTTAAATAATAACCAAAGGTTGATTTACAAAATTTGATTCCAGTCCCCTGAGACTGTATTCTTCTGGGTTAGCATTTCTGGTTCCTTCAAATCAGAAATAAAAAACACTTCTGCTAGAGGAATACAACCAGATCTTCCACTAAATTGGAAGCTGTAGCTAGTTATCAATCAGGGACTTTAAGTTCATGCCACTAGTTTTATAAGCCAAATAGGAATTATATTGGCTAGGAAAATCAATCCAAAACATATGACCATAATTTGATTACTGAAACACAATGTCATGCATGATAATGACTATCAAGGTACAACTAAAGCAACAATCACCTAATAAAGACATCGCATTTAACAGTTCAGACTCCTTGAGAATGATCTTGATTCCGTTCCAAAACCAACAAACTAGACTCCACAAAGTGCTAGCTAATGACGAGTCTCTTTTACTAAATCTTCTAAGCAATGATAATTAAGTCAATATTTTGGAGGAGATTCTAATTAGACTAATACTTCTCCTTGATTTATAAAATAGGCATGATTTATTAATATAAGGGGGAAAATTGATAATACAACACTAAGGTAAATGGGGAGTCATAAAGTATTTAAATGGCACAGCAAGTGGATCAAATTGAGCAAGGTTATGGATCTCAAAGCTGTGGATTTTCCAGTAATGTATGGATGCGATAGTTGGGCCATAAAGAAGGCTGAGTACTGAAGAACTGAAACTTCTGAATCATAGTGCTGGAGAAGACTCTTGACAGTCCCTTGGACTGCAAGGAGATCAAACCTGTCAATCATAAAAGAAGTCAACTGTGAATATTCATTGGAAGGGCTGATGCTGAAGCTGAAGCTCCAATACTTTGGCAACTGATGCAAAGAGCCAACTCATTTGAAAAGACCCTGATGTTGGAAAAGATTGAAGCCAAAGGGAGCAGAGTGAGGTAGAGGATGGAATGGTTAGATGGCATCATGGACTCAGTGGACATGAATCAGAGCAAACTCAGAGATAGTGGAGGACAGGGAAATCTGATGTGCTGCAGTCCATAGTGTTGCATAGAGTCAGGCATGACTTAGTGACTGAACAGTAACAAATAATGGGCGTCAATCAAAAATTTATAGCACAGATAAAAACTGTTGTAAGGGAAAGGAAGATATACAAATTAAGGGAACACAACCAATGGAATTTGTTTGTGTGTGTATGTATAGTTATCTCTGTTTGCTGATGATATGATCTTGTATATAGAAAATCCTAAAGGTACCACCAAAAATATGCTAGAACTAATAAACAAATTCAGTGAAATGGTAGGATGTAAGATCAACATATAAGAATCAGCTCCATTTCTCTACATAATGTATTATCTGAACAAGAAACAGAGTATACAATCCTATTTACAATTTACAATCCTATTTACAATTATTTAGCATTCAAAATAATGCAATACTTAAGGATGAATTTAATCAAGGAAGTGGAAGATCTATACATCAGAAACTATAAAACAATGATGAAATAAATTGAAGATACAGATAAATTAAAACATATCCCATGTTCATAGATTTAATTTAAAAGTCACAGTGTTAAAATCCCCATGTCACCCAAAGCCATCTATAGATTCACTACAGTCTGTATCAACAGTCTCAATGGCATTCGTTAGAGAAATAAAAACAATCCTAAAATCTATATGGAACCACAAAGGACCCTGAATAGTCAAAACTATTTTGACAAAGAACAAAGCTGAGGTATCATACTTCTTGATTTCAAATTATATTACAAAGCTGTAGTAATTCAAACAATACAACACTGGCATAAAATAGACACATAAAGCAACAGAACAGAATAGAGAAAATAAATGCATGTATACATGGTGAACCATTATTTGACACAGAAGTCCAAAATCTTCATTGGTAAAGACAGACACTTTCGTCAGTAAATAGTGCTAGAAGAACTGGATATTCACAGGTAAAATAATAAAATTTTATCCCTATCTTCTAACCCTCACAAGAATTAGCTCAAAATGGGTTAGCAACTTAAATCTGAAACTATAAAACTCCCAGAAGACAACACTCTGGAAAAGTTCTTTGACATTGGCCTTGGCAATAATTTTTCTTTTCTTCCTTTTTATATGTAATACCAAAAGCACAACCAACAAAATTTAAAAAAAAAATCAACAAATGAGATTACTTAAAACCAAAAAGCTTCTACACAGCAAAATAAAAAATAAAATGAAAATTTGATGAACAGAATGGGAGAAAATATTTTCAAATTGTATATCATAGATAAGGGATTAATGTTCAAATATATAAGTAACTCATAAAGCTCAATAGCAAAAAAAAATCAGATTAAAATTGGCAGAGGACCTGAATCAACATTTTTTTCCAGAGAATACATACAATCAGCCAACAAGTATGTAAGCAGGTGTTTAGCTTCACTAATTATCACAGAAATGAAAATAAAAACCTTAATGAGATATCATCTCATAATATTAGAATGATATTATCAAACAGAGAAGAGATAGAATATGCTGGCAAGAATGTGGGGGAAAGGGAAGCGAGGAATATAAATTGGAAAACTATTATGCAAAATCATATAGAGTTTTCTCAAAAAATTAAAAATCAATGTAGCATATGATCAAGCCAAAATCAGTTTCTAGAAGAGATATCTGCACTCCCAAGTCACTGAAGTATGACTCACAATGGGCAAGACAGGGAACCAGCCTACCAGTCCATTGATGGATAACTGGGTAAATGTATATATAACAAACACACACACACATATGTGTGGAATATTATATATAATGGAAAATTATTTAGCCATAGATAAGACTAAATCCTTATATTTACAACAATGTAAATGGAACTGAGGACATTGTGCTCAGTGAAGTAAGTCAAAGAAAGGAAAAGTGCCCAGTGATAGAAGAAAACAACAGAATGGGAAAGACTAGGGATCTTTGCAAGAAAATTAGAGATACCAAGGGAACATTTTATGCAAAAATGGGGAGAATAAAGGACAGAAACAGTATGAACCTAATAAAAGCAGAAGATATTAAGAAGAGGTGGTAAGAATACATAGAAGAACTATATAAAAAAGATCTTCATGATCCAGATAACCACTATGGTGTGATCACTCACCTAGAGTCAGACATCCTGGAATGAGAAGTCAAATGGGCCTTAGAAAGCATCACTATGAACAAAGCTAATGGAAGTGTGATAGAATTCCAGCTGAGCTATTTCAAATCCTAAAAGATGATGCTGTTTAAGTGCTCCACTCAATATGCCAGCAAATTTTGAAAACTCAGCAGTGACCACAGGACTGGAAAAGGTCAGTTTTTATTCCAATCCCAAAGAAAGGCAATTCCAAAGAATGTTCAAACTACTGCACAATTGCACTAATCTCACACACTAGCAAAGTAATGCTCAAAATTCTCCAAATCAGGCTTCAACAGCACGTAAATGTTGCACTTCCAGATGTTCAAGCTGGTTTTAGAGAAGGCAGAGGAACCAGATTGCCAACATCTGTTGGATCATCTATAAAGCAAGAGAGTTGCAGAAAAAGCATCTACTTCTGCTTTATTGACTATGCCAAAGTCTTTGACTCTGTGGATCACAACAAACTGTTGAAAACTCTTCAAGAAATAGGAATACCAGACCATCTGACCTGCCTCCTGAGAAATCTTTATGTGGGTCAACAAGCAACAGTTAGAACCAGACATGGAAAAACAAACTGGTTCCAAATAGGGAAAGGAGTATATCAAAGGTGTATATTGTCCCCTGCTTATTTAACTTATATGCAGAGTACATCATGGAAAATGCCAGGCTGGATAAAGCACAAGCTGGAATCAAGACTGCTGGAAGAAATATCAATAACTTCAGATATGCAGAGGACACCACTCTTATGGTAGAAAGTGAAGAAAAACTAAAGAAGCTCCTGTGAAAGTGAAAGAGGAGAGTGAAAAAGCAGGCTTAAAACTCAACATCCAGAAAACTAAGATTATAGCATCTGGTCCCATCATTTCATGGCAAATAGGTGGGAATTAATGGAAACAGTGACAGACTTTATTTTCTTGGGCTCCAAAATTACTGCAAATGATAAAGGCAGCCATGAAATAAAAATGAAATGTGCTTCTTGGAAGAAAAACTATGACCAACTTTGACAGCATATTAAAAAGCAGACATTACTTTGTCAAAAAAAAGTCTGTCTAGTCAAAGTTATGTTTTTTTCAGTAGTCATGTATGTATATGAGAGTTGGACACTAAAGAAAGTTGAGCACTGAAGAACTGATGCTTTTGAACTGCTTTGTTGGAGAAGACTCTTTGGAATCCCTTGGACTGCAAGGAGATCAAACCAGTCAATCCTCAAGGAAATCAGTCCCGAATATTCTTTGGAAGGACCAATGCTGAAGCTTAAACTCCTATACTTTGGCCACCTGATGCAAAGAACTGACTCACTTGGAAAAGATTCTGATGCAGGGAAAGACTGAAGGCAGGAGGAGAAGGGCACAACAGAGGATGAGATGATTGGACGGCATCACCGACACAATGGACATGAGTTTGAGCAAGCTCTGGATTTGGTTATGGACAGGAAGTTTGGCTATAGTCCATGGGGTCGCAAAGAGCTGGACATGACAGAGTGACTAAACTGAACTGATAGATATCAGTTATAAGGGGAATTTTGAAAAACTGACCTCATAAACAGAGTAGAATGGTGGTTGCCAGGGGCTAAATTTGTGTGGCGGGGAGTGGAGAGATGTTAAAGTATATAGACTTTCAGTAAGTAGATGAGTAAGCTCTGGGATGTAATACATAACCTAGTGATTAAGTTAAGAATACTGTACTGTGTACTGGAAAATAGATATGAGAGCATAGCTTTCAAGTTTTCAATATAACAATCACACCAAATGGGTTAATATATAAGAAATATGTGTTAACTAATAGTATTTTGGTGAAAATTTCTTAATATATGCATGTGTGCATGCTAAGTCACTTCAGTTGTGTTTGATCCTGTGTGTCAAATCATTATATTGTACATCTTAAACTCAAATAATGCTGTATATCAATTCTACTTAAATAAAGCTGAGAAAAGTGGAACTACTCTGCTTAAATGTTTTTCTCCTGAAGAATTTAAAAACATGCAAAGAAATGTAGGAGTTAAATGTAATAAAAAACTGGAACATATAAATGGTATACAGCATTTGTTTCCATGAGCACTGTTATCATCCAGTGGATAAAACAACAGTCATCAATTTGTTGAAAGTTTAGTATTCCTGAAATCTAATCATTCTCGACTTCCACTTCACAGCTGCCTATGCAGAACTTGTTTAACAGACCTAGATATTCCCAAGACTCAGAACTGTGAGCAAAACATTTGAAAATCTAGTAGGTATGTGTTTGTAGGGTTAGTAAGTAGTGTTTATAGGGTGCATGCTGCATGCTAAACCGCTTTAATGGTGTCCGACTCTTTGCGACGCTATGGACTGTAGCCCACCAGGCTCCTCTGTCCATGGGATTCTCCAGGCAAGAATACTGGAGTGGATTGCCAGGCCTTTGTCCAGGGGATCTTCCGACCCAGGGATCAGACTCAGGTCTCTTTCATTTCCTGCACTGACAGGCAAATTCTTTACCACTAAATCTTCCTCGGAAACTCGTGTTTGTAGGGTATAGGTATAGGTATAGGTGAAGTCGCTCAGTCGTGTCCGACTCTTTGCGACCCCGTGGACTGTAACCTACTAGGCTTGTTCGTCCGTGGGATTCTCCAGGCAAGAATACTGGAGTGGACTGTCATTTCCTTCTCCAGAGGATCTTCCCAACCCAGGTATCGAACCCAGGTCTCCCACATTGGAGGCAGACGCTTTAACCTCTGAGCCACTTTGTAGGGTAACAGCATAGAAAACTTCACTCCTGACCAAGATGAAATTGAGTCATCTGTAAACTCCCCAGTGAGTTCAGGTGATTATAGAAATAATATCCCTGCTCCACAAGTATTTAATCATAGCATATTTTATGAAAATCAAGGTAAATTCTCTCTGAGGCACACAGACTTAAGCATCATGAAAGAGAGTGATGAAAACAGATGCTCTGAAATAGACTGGACTTTCATCTCTGAAAATATATATTCAAAAAACTTCAATGTTCTCATATTTAAAAGAGAAGCCTGCAGTTCAGCCTTATAGTCTTTTTCTTATGAGGATTGAATGACATTATCTACATAGAGCCTTAAGACAGTGCTAGTCACAAATATGCATTCAGTAAAGGCAGGCTTTTATATTAACAGTGGTACATAGCTACTGATGATGTAGAGTTTATATCCCTAATGCATTTTGTAGTGGAAATTTTGAACTATGAATATATGGCAAAAGAAATGCTGTTATTGTCTAAATTGTTCTGAGCTGGAAACAATGGATATCCTCAAATGATCAGTTTTCTGGAAAGGGTAGAAAAGCAGTCTCTAAGGTAACTGAATCTGAGACCATATCAGAATTTGGAAATAAAATCTATACTTTGAATTTCACCAAGAAGCAGAGGGTCATTGGTAACACATCGCAGCTCAGTAGCAATAGGCTCTGTGTAGTCAATTCTCTGTTCACAGAATCTTCAAGGTGCAGTTCAGTACAGTTCAGTCTCTAAGAGGTGTCTGACTCTTCGTGACCCTATGGGCTGCAGCACAACAGGCTTCCCTGTCCATCACCAACTCCAGGAGCTTACTCAAACTCATGTCCATCGAGTCAGTGATGCCATCCAACCATCTCATCCTCTGTTGCCTCCTTCTCCTCCTGCCTTCAATCTTTCCTAGCATCAGGCTCTTTTCAAATGAGTCAGTTCTTCACATCAGGTGACCAAAGTATTGGAATTTCAGCTCCAGCATCAGTCCCTCCAGTAAATATTCAAGACTGATTTCCTTTAGGATTGACTGGTTTGATCTTCGAGGTTAATAACCAGTTATTACTGGTTTCATACTAACAGCAATGCTACTCAATTTAAGTAAGATTCAGGCCCTTCAGCACTGTTCTGTGGTGACCCATGGACTACATAGCTGATAAAACCAAGGAGGGTCTTGGAATGCAAGAACGGAAAAATCAGATTGTTATTGTTCTTCCCTCCCCCATGTTGTAACTATTAACAGATTTCAGGTCCTCCTGAGAAGTATCAACTGTCTCCCCTCCTACCTTACACAGGGAGAAGGTATTTACCTTACTCTTCCCCCACACAGTATACATGCTTCATCCAATCAGCAAATGACCCACAAAACCCCTATCCTACTCCTTGTACCTTGGGTAAAAGTGGACTAAGGACCTCTGTTCAACATTGGTTCTCCCTTGAGCTGGCCCACTGCTTTGATAGTGTCTCCTATGCTAGTAAACTTATTTCCCTCTTATTCTTTTTCATATCTGGAAATTCTTTTCCAACCCACACCTGGACCACAACATGTTCTATGTTAATTTTTGCAAGATTTTAAAAGTTATTTTTAATTTATTTGGAAGTCTTAAATTAACTATCCACCTCACTGAATTCTGCTTTCATTATTTTATGAAAAACCTTTAATTGACTATCATAAAATAGAATATTGTGCAATACTATTTGATAATATTTACCATTACATTAAGACATGGGTTATTTAGAATAATGTTTAGATGATTCAGAATACAATTTTCTATTGAATAAAATGGTTACATTTGCTGTTCCTCTTAATTATTTGATAACATGTTCAGATAAGATGAATACATAACTTTATCTGTTAAGAATATGAAAATAAGTGATTTTTTTTATTTTTATAATCTCTAAAACAAAGTTTAGTGCCATTGCATCATTTTCACAGTTCTAGCATGGGTTTGGGGCTATATATGCTCATAGCATGTTACAATGTGAAATACATTTTGTGTATTTTTCTGCAAGTTTCAAATACACTAAACCCAATGCTTTCTACATAGCTGCCAAATTAGTCATATAGTACTGAATTCATACTTTTTTGCTTATTTCAAAGAAATATCTTATTTTCCATGTACTTTTTAAAAAGTACATTTTTCAACTCAAAATTTGTCCAAGTATATTTTCTGTTAGCAATCAACATGATGTGTGATGAAATCAACTGAGAGACACTGTTTTGTTCTGTTTTGTTTTTTATACAAAATTCTGAGGAAAAAATTGTTACTCATGCATCAAGTTATGTTACAATGATATTTATCATTGACAATGTATATTTTTGACAGAGATTCAAATATAGTATCAATTTTAGAAGACTGAGGCAATTGCATTGTCCCTCTCACAGCATCTGTAGGCATGTACTGAATAAAATATATACTTGCTTAAAATTATCTTCATAAAATATTCATAAAACCAACAGAGAAAAAAGGACAATGCTTTGATTGTCTATAAGATATAAAGGTTACTATAATTGGCTAATAAACTATCAGTTTGGTCCCTAAGGA
>SJYC01092324.1:0-19616 GCA_006408675.1 Madoqua kirkii | reverse complement strand
TTCCTCCTTATAATGAGTAGAAAATATTAATCAACTTTATTTAAGGTGCCCTTGAAAAATTCAAATGATAACTTTGACATTTTATTATTCATCTATAAGTCATAGAAATTTTAGTACTAGTGATTTGTAACAATGAAAAGTCAGCACTTCCCACTTCAAAATAATGATAATAAAAAAAATAAATGAACAAAAATAATCTCTATTTCCAAAATAAGTTAAATGCATGAAATTATGTAGTTTTGGTTTTGTGAATATATTAATAATTATGTCAATCTTTACCATTTGTTTTGAGTCTGCAGGGTTAAGCATGCAAGGATGACAGCTTTTATTTTAAATTTGGGATGAATTGCTCCTTATATCAGGTCATGACCTCTTTTACCACTATTAGTAATATTTGACTTTGGGTTTGATTTTTCTGATAATAATTTTGGCAAATCTTGTTTTAAAAAAGTATTTGCCATGTACCTTTTATTTAACTTTTTATTTTGAGATCATTATACAATCACAGAAGAGTGGTACCTACCAGTCAGAGAGTGATTGTAAAGGGAGACAGGGAGCATGTCTGTGGTTTTAATGTTTCATTTCCTAACTAACTGATCTGCGTACTGACAATTTATGTACTTCCATTAATTATCCTAAAACAAAAAATATATGTCCATCCTTTTTCTTTTTCTGATGTGTACTTGACAATATATGACATTACTTTTGGTGGTTTTTCATGTCATCAAATAGTTGTCTGACTGATCTGTAGCAGTGAGCTTTAGGTTTGAAGACACAAAGGTTTGCGCTCAAAGCCCTGGAGAATTGTTGTTGTCTGGGACGGAGGAGCCTGGTGGGCTGCTGTCTATGGCGTCGCACAGAGTCGGACACAACTGACGCGACTTAGCAGCAGCAGCAGCACCCTTCTCTTTCTAACAATGCTATAACATCTCAGTCCCTTGATCTGGCCTCCAAAAAACGCCTTCCTGCCTAAAGTTTAGTAATATGCATCTAGAAAATAACTTGCTGATATTGACATTATGTGGCTTCTGCCATGAGCCTGTTACTTGCTGAACTGCCTTTCCAGAACACGAATTTAGTTGTTGAAGCCTTAGATATCTAGATATAAGTAACAAGACAAGGACTACTGTTCAATCTAAGCACAGTTGGTCCCCTTAAAGTTATAGAGAAGGGAAGGGTTATCCTTAAATGATAAGGTAGAGAGCCTTTGTCTAGACATCATCAAGAGAAATTCTGTCATCTTGCTAGCTTAAGCAACACATAAAATTTTATAGAATTCATTCCCTGATGGCTCAGCTGTAAACAATCCACCTACAATGCCGGAGATGCAGATTTCCATCTCTGGGTTGGGACAATTCCTTGGAGAAGGAAATGACAACCCACTCCAGTATTCTTGCCTGAACAATTCCATGGACAGAGAAGCCTGGTAGGCTATAGTCCATAGCTTCACAAAGATTCATACACTGAGTGACTAACACTTTCTTCTTTAATTTTCATTCAAATTTTGTCTAGGGGCAGACTTTATAACAGGCATGAGAATAACCAGCCTAAGTATGGAATGATAACAACAAGCTTACAAGTTACTGCTACTACTGATCTTGGATGGCCTCTGCCTGAAACAGCTTGGGGTTGGACCTGGGTTCCTAACCAGAGACTGTGCTGGGTCGCAGCAGTGAAAGCACCAGATCACTAGACCAGTGATCCATGAAAAGGGCTCTGGCCCTTCAACTTTACAGGAAAGAATTTTTGCAAAGACAGAAAGTAGTGAAGTGAATAAAGTATTTATTAAGAGGAAAAAGAATATGGATGTGTAGATAGACACAGGGGCAGACTCAGAGGGAGAGACCCCGAGTGATATCCTCATGGCAGTTAAATTGCTTATATGGAGCATTTTTCCAATTTTCCTTTGGCCAATCATTTTGATTTGCCTGGTTCACAGTTCATGTTGGTATATCTCAGTATCAGGATCCTTCCATGTGTGCACATGCATCTCTTAGCCAAAATGGATTCTACCACTTTGACTTCCAAGGAGCTTTTCTGTGCACATGTGGTCAGGGAGGTCTCCTGACTTTGGGAATGAGAAGTATGTGGTCTGGGCAGGGCCCAGCCACCTCCCTTAATTGGTCTGCTATTATTTTACCTAGTTTCAGTCCGTAGGAAATGAATCTCCAATTGCTTTATCCTGGTGGGGGTGGGGAATCTACACCCTGCCTCATTAGTACTATCATTAGCCAATTTAATAAGAGAAGAGTGAGGCACAAAGGTATTAGGCAATTGACCATTTTATATGGTGCTGGTATCACAAGGACCAACTCTTTATATCTACAGTCCCATTCAGTGAGCAGCTGGTTCTTTTAAGTTTGCCCTCTTTGTTTTAGCTAAGAATGCCATTGATGAGGGAAAAAAAGTGTTTCATCCAAATTCATAGCAACCTAAGGTAGGGCATCAGAAAAGTTATTTAAGCACTAAAAGACTTTGATAATCTATAAAACAAATTGGAGGTGACTGTACATGTAAAAAGACAAACCATATTTTGCCAATTCTTGTTCACACTTCCTAATGCACAACTTCAGGGATCTTATAAAGCTGTTGTTCCCAGTATATCCAGAAATTTTCTCAAAATTTTCGTAAAACCTCAGTGTTTTGTCTCATGCTTAGTTATGTCCAACTCTCTGCGACCCTTTGGACTGCACCCCCGCCAGACTCCCCAGTCTATGGGATTCTCCAGGCAAGAACAATGAAGCGAGTTGCCAATTCCTTCTCTGTAAAGCCTCAAACATAACCTTATATTCCTAGGCTGCAAACACTAATTATACACAGACTGAGCGCATGAGGGATCATTTTCCAGGCACTAGGATTTTCAAAACAAAGAGCTCAGGATGCTATAGAAAGTAATAATAATAATAACAGTGATAGTAACAACATCAGCAACAATAATACAATGGCATCAGAGGGTTAAAAGAAGAAAGTTTTCCCCTTTATTAGACTGTTTATTGGGGGGAATGTAAATCAGTGCAATTACTGGAAAACAGCATGGAGTTTTCTCAAAAACTAAAACTAGAACTACCATATGACCCAAAAACTCTATTCCCGGATATGTATCCAAAAAACAGGCAAACACACTAATTTAAAAAGATACCTGCACCCTACTGTTCATAGCAGCATGATTTACAATTGCCAAGATATGGAAGAACCTAAGTGTTCATCAACAGATGAAGGGATTAAGGTGTTCTGTATACATACATATGCATACACACAATGGAATACTACTTAGCTATAAAAAGCAACAAAATGTTGCCACTTGCAGCAATATGGATGGAACTGAAGGGCATTATGCTAAGTGACATAAGTCAAAGAAAAATAAATAGTGTATGATATCATCTATAGGTAAAGTCTAAAAAATACAACAAACTAGTGTGCTAGTCACTCAGTCGTGTCCAACTCTGCAACTCCATGGACTGTGGCTCCCTAGGCTCTTTTGTCCAGGGAATTCTCCAGGCAAAAATACTGAAGTGAGTTGCCATCCCCTTCTCCAGGGGTTCTTCCCAACCTAGGGATCAAACCTGGGTCTCCTGAATTGCAGGCAGATTCTTTACCATCTGAGCTACCAGGGAACTAATGAAAGGAAAAAAAAAAAAAAAGGGAAACAGACTCACAGACATAGAGAACAGACTAGTTAACAGTGGGAATAAGGAAGAATGGAAGGCCAATACAAGGACAGAGGGGAAAAAGGTTATTATGGAATTATATGAAATCATGTATGTGAAACTTTTGAAAACTATAAAGTAGAGGATTTAGAGCAGAACCTACACACATACAAAGCAATTGAATTCCAATTAAAAAAATAATAAAGTAGAAAGCAAGCATATACTCATTTATACAAATAAGGTTAAAGGCTTTATCAATCTTCCTGAATGTTGCATAGTAATAATAATTATTATGATAAAAATAAATTTAATACACTGTTTATTAAACATTGTGCTCAAAAAAACTATGAATGCTAGATTTTAAATATTAAGCAATAACTATGAACATTGGCACTGTAGTACAAGTTTTCTAGGTAAAATTGGTGTTGATATCTATGTTCTAGGTAAGGGGTGCTCCAGACTTTAAAATATGATAGAATGAAAGAAATCAATATTAATAATAAAAGCATATAGCTAGGTGTTTCTGAAGAATGCATTGAAACAAGATCTCTTATTTACCTTTGTATGTGATAGTCTCTTAGTCTTATCCAACTCTTTATTACCCCCATGGAGGAGCCTGCCAGGCTCCTCAGTCCATACATTTTTCCAGGCAAGAATACTGGAGTGGATTGCTATTTTCTTCTCCAGGGGATCTTCCCACCCAGGGATTGGATCCGGGTTTTCTGCAGTAAACACAGATTTTTACCATCTGAGCCACCAGATATTCACCTGTATGGATCACTGTCTTCATGCAAGGTCATTAAGTCATTTGTCTTTCTATGAATCAGGTTTGTTGCACTGGTTGAATATTTACTGACTGCTTATTGTACAAAAGCACAACCCCTGAAGATAAGATAGCACAGCTTCCCCAGAGCTGTCTCTACTTTTGTAAACTTACACCACAAGCTCCAAGAGGGTAGGAGATGATGCCAGGCAGTCCAGTATTAGTGTGAGAGTAACCTTAATCTGGGCTTCTCTGGTGGCTAAGACTGTAAAGAATCTACTTGCAATGTCGGAGACCCTGGTTCAACCCCTGGGTTGGGAAGATCCCCTGGAGAAGGGAATCAGATACCCATTCCAGTATACTTGCCTGGAGAATCTCATAGACAAAGGATCCTGGTGGGCTGCAGTTCATGGGGTCTCAAAACGTTGGACACAACCGAGAGACTAATACACAAACAGCCTTAATCTTGACCACTTACTGGATTAGACAAACTCTGAAGTGAGTTTGCAGGAGAGGAAAAAAGTTGCCAACAGATGATAAAAGTTCCTCTTAATAGCAAAAGTTAGGGTAGAAGTCATAGGGTTAATCAAAAAGACAGTGTTAGTGGGCAGAAAATGGTAGTCTGCTTTAAAACAGAGTTCTAGATTTTCCCTTCCTTCCTACTGTACTAGTTTACTCAGTGAGATAATGACAAACTTAGACAGTGTATTAAAAAGCAGAGACATTACTTTGCCTACAAAAGTCAATAGAGTCAAAGTTATATTTTTTTTCCCAGTAGTCATGTATGGATGTAAGAGCTGGAAAAAAAAAAAAAGCTGAATGCCAGAGAATTGATGCCTTTGAACTTTGGTGCTGAAGAAGACTCTTGAGAGTCCTTTGGACTGCAAGGAGATCAAATTTGTCAATCCTAAAGAAATCAATCCTGTATATTCATTGGAAGGACTGACGCTGAGGCTGAAGCTCCAATACTTTAGCCACCTGATGCAGAGTTGACTCACTGGAAAAGACCTTGTTGTTAGGAAAGATTGAAGGGTGGAGGAGAATGGGATGACAGAGAATGAGATGGTTGGATGGCATCACTGACTCAATAGATATGAATTTGAGTAAGATCTGGGAGATGGTGAAGGACAGGGAAGCCTGGCATGCTGCAATCCGTGGGGTTGCAAAGAGTTGGAAACAACAGAACAGATGAACAGCAATAGTGATATACAGGGCCAGCTATCCACGGAGCCCTTCTGCAGAGGGTGGAGTACTCACCATGAATAAGGAAGCATACGAGGCTCTACACTGTGCCTTCTGAGATTCTGTTCTTTCTGACTCTTCCACTCGAGACTGCAATAAAATCCCACCCTGAGCAGGCTTGAGTACTCTAGCTCCAGAGAGGACCTAGCTTAGATTTGGCTCCAACCCTTGAAAAATGTTCTTTCCTTCTCATCTTAGCCTTTTTCTTTCTGGAGTTTTCTATCTATGCTGCCCCATGTGAAACCAGGGAACTACAGGGCAGAGACAGAAACAAGGCACCAGAAGTGTGCTGGTCCAACTCTTAAGGAAGTTCCTAGAGCAGTCTGGAGTCTCCTCAGGAGAGAAGAATCTGTTCCTCAGTTGTAGACATATGATCTTCATGCATCACCCTCTTTGAGGACTGCTTTAGCTAAAAAGTGGCTTCCCAGGTGGCTCAAATGGTAAAGTGTCTGCCTGCAATGCAGGAGACCTGGATTTGATCCCTGGGTCAGGAAGATCTCCTGGAAAAGGAAATGGCAGCTCAGTCCAGTACTCTTGCCTGGAAAATTCCACGGACGGAGGAGCATGGTAGTTTACAGTCCATTGGGTCACAAAGAGTCAGACACAACTGAGCAACTTCACTTCATTTTCACTTCAGCTAAGAAAGCTGAGCTACTCAAAGTTCTATCTCCTTCATCATCAGCTGACATTCCCCAAAACTCATCCCTACTAAATAGAACTCTCTGAAAGGTCAGCCTGGCTCCAGAGCACCTCATGGATGTGCCCCATGGATCAGCCAAGGTTGTCAGCATAGCTCAGTTTCTCTCTCTGCCCAATCCTACTTCCTTCTTATCCCTGTGACAGCACAATATCAATCCTCAGTAAATGTCCTGCTCATTTTTTTAAAGCAAAGGCCATTCTTAGCTTGATAAATTAAACAAAAACAGGCAATGCTTAGATTTAGTCCATGGCAAGTCCATATAGCTTGCCAACCATTGTTTCATAGCCGCTTTTAGGAATTAAATCAGCTTTGGGAGTATTCATATGAACTTATGTCATGTAACACCCCCCCCCCTTTTCTTCTTCTCCTTCTTCTTCTTTTTCTTAATTTTATTTATTTAGTCTTTTTTTTTTTTTTTTTTTTTTGTGGAGACGGCAATGGCAACCCACTCCAGTACTCTTGGCTGGAAAATCCCATGGAGAGGAGCCTGGTGGGCTGCAGTCCATGCGGTCGCTAAGAGTCAACATGACTGAGTGACTTCACTTTCACTTTCATACATTGGAGAAGGAAATGGCAACCCACTCCAGTGTTCTTGCCTGGAGAATCCCAGGGATGGGGGAGCCTGGTGGGCTGCCATCTATGGGATCACACAAAGCAGGACACGACTGAGGCGACTTAGCAGCAGCAGCAGCCTTGTTTGGCTGTGCTGGATCTTCATTACAACGTTCGGGCTTTTTCTAGTTGCAGTGAGTGGGGTCTACTCTTCCTTCTTCATGGGATGGGATGCTCCCTGTGGTTGTTTCTCTTGTTGCAGAGCACAGGGTCTAGGCACAAGGGCTTAGTTGTTCCAAGGCATATGGATCTTCCCAGACTGGGAATCAAACCTATGTCCACTGCATTAGGCAGGCGGATTCTTAATCACTTGACCCCCAATGAAGTCCTGTGACACCCATTTCTAAAGTTAAAATGCTTAAGCCAAACATGCTTACATTAAGTCATTGATGAGCAACTCAGTAATGCCACCAACTCAAAACTATTAGGCAAAACCATTCAGAAGAACAAAAACACTCTTACTCTCTACTCTGTATTTTTCCATGAAATAAAAGGAAGACTTTGGTATGCGGTTTGAGTCTCAAGAATTCTTGAAGTGATGTTATCAGTCACTTGGCAGAGAAAAACAATTAGATCAACAATTAGATGTGGAAGTTTGCAGCTGTGATCAAGAATGGTATTCTACAATTTTCTCACTTAGAGTTTCATAGATCTAGCAGCAGTCTTTGGAAGGAATATAGAATATCACAGTCATTTGTGATTTACCTTGGAAATAAGCTACATGGAAAAGATTCACTGAATCCATTCATCAAGAGACCTAGTATCTGCTCAATGGCAGTTGTGACCTCAGGCCAACATGCCGCTGCCCTCTTCTTCAACCACTCTGTGATGAAAATGGACATTAGCAACCCAAGGGCTTCATCTTTTCATCGCAGAGTTGCAGAAGAATCCACAACAGGGACTATCACCTTAAGGGCTGGATACTCAAGAATGTTTGGGGAACGAATTATTGTGAAGGAATGAATACATAAGGGACTCAGAAAAGATCCTCCAGTGGAACTGTCTCAACTTTGATTTTGTTGTTCAAGTCCTGATCAGGATTCAGTGTAAACTGTGGACAGAAAATGTTTTGTTAATGGGTACTTCATGTTAGCACCTAGTCAGTCAGCCTTAAATAAAAATAGAATGTTCACTTTTCAAATTCTAATTAATTTAGTATTAAAATTATTTTATTTCATATAATAGGATAAGTAGCTCAGGATGATGCAGAAAATAATAACAACAACAACATTAGCAAGAATAATAATACTATAGCAATAGTGTCTGGGGGAAGGGAGAAATTGTTCTTCTGTGTTAGACAATCTGCTAAGCTTACTATATTTTTCATTATCTCACTATATTTCATACTAATAACATTAATGGAGGAGAGCTATTCATATCCACTTTTAATGGACCCAGGACCAGTCTAAAGGGAAATTTAGCAACTTGTTCAAGATCCCACATATAATCAACTGCAGACTTGACATTTGAATAGACCCTTACTTAATATTGGAATCTGTTTACTTAGAACACTTTATTTTTTAGAATACTTTATTTTGTATTATAAATACTCAAAAGGTTCCAAAAGTAAAGTTCCTTAGGTGCTAACATTTATAGAGCTTTAAAGAGAATAGTTTTTTCCTTATACATGAACTATTCCTCCTCCAACAATTAGTATTCATCTAAAGCTATAAAAAAAAAAAAAACTTTATTGTAGCATCCAAAAATCTAGTGAAGGTTTGTTACTTATGGCAAAGATAGCTGAGTGCTCTCCATTATTGGTCCCCTCTTCATTATCATAATATAGGGTTGGCCAAGAAGTTCATCTCACCAGGGCACAATTTTTGTTCAATCCTATATTAGAGCTCCTGATTTCAGTTTGGCTACTGCTTGCTATTTTTGATTCTCTGAAATGCCTGTGAATGATAAAGTAGAGCAACAACCTGAGGAACCAGATAGACCTGAGATAGAAATTTAGGTTTGACATTTATGAACTCAAAGAGAGAAGGAAGAAGGACTGAGTAGAAAGAGCTTTGGACTGCGGTGTGGCTCTAAGAAATATTTACCCAAAGACTGTCTTTTAGAAAAGTCTCATGTTGGGCAGGAACACCAGACTCTAAGATGCTTTCACTGTTAAGTCATTAACTACAAATAAGCCAAGGAGAGCATGGCTTTATTTTCAATAATGTGGTGGTCCCCAAATTTGTGGTAAGTGAGAACCAGTAGATATTTCTCTATTAAAGAGAGATTCAAGTGGTGCATTCTTTTTTGTTGTGTTTAAAATTTGCTTTATTAGAGTATAGCTGATTTGCAATGTTGTGTTAATTTTACTGTATAGGAAAGTGACTTGGTTATAACCATATATACATTTTTTCCCATGTTATATTATGGCTTATCACAGGATATTGAATAGAGCAAGTGGTGCATTCTTAAGACTCTTACAACTACCACACAGGTACCCAATCATCTGTGATTGTAAGTATGCTCATATAATTAAGATTTAACTAATGGGATTGGAAAGCAAAAGTCGGAAGTCAAGAACTACATGGACTAACAGGCAGGTTTGGCATTGGAGTACAAAGTGAAGCAGGGAAAAGGCTAACAGAGTTTTGTGAAGAGAACACACTGGTTACAGAAAACACCCTCTTCCAACAACATGAGAGATGACTCCACACATGGACATCACCAGATGGTCAATACTGAAATCAATTGGATATATTCATTGCAGTCATAGATGGAGAAACTCTATTCAGTCTAGTTCAGTTTAGTTGCTTAGTCATGTCTGACTCTTTGCGACCCCATGGACTGCAGCACTCCAGGCCCCACTGTCCATAACCAACTCACAGAGTTTATCCAAACTCTTGTCTATTGAGTCGGTGATGCTATCCAACCATCTCATGTGTCTACTTCTCCTTGTGCCTTAAGTCTTTCCCAGCATCAGGGTCTTTTAAAATGAGTCAACTCTTCACATCAGGTGGCTAAAGTGTTGGAGTTATAGCTTCAAAATCAGTCCTTCCAATAAACACTCAGGACTGATCTCCTTTAGGATGGACGGGTTGGATCTCCTTGCAGTCCAAGGGACTCTCAAGAATCTTCTCCAATACCACAGTTCAAAAGTATCAATTCTTTGGCACTCACCTTTCTTTATAGCCCAACTCTCACATCCATACATGACTACTGGAAAAACCATAGCCTCGACTAGATGGACCTTTGTTGGCAAAGTAATGTCTCTGCTTTTGAATAGGCTATCTAGTTTGGTCATAACTTTCCTTCCAAGGAGTAAGCATCTTTTAATTTTATGGCTACAGTCACCATCTGCAGTGATTTTTGAGCCCCCAAAATATAAAGTCAGCCACTGTTTTCATTGCTTCCCTATCTATTTGCATGAAGTAATGGGACTGGATACCATGATCTTCGTTTTCTGAATGTTGAGCTTTAAGCCAAATTTTTCACTCGCCTCTTTCACTTTCATCAAGAGGCTCTTTTAGTTATTCTTCACTTTCTGCCATAAGGGTGGTGTCGCCTGCATATCTGAGGTTATTAATATTTCTCCCAGCCATCTTGATTCCAACTTGTGCTTCATCCAGCCCAGCATTTCTCATGATGTACTCTACATGTAAGTTAAATAAGCAGGGTGACAATATAAGCCTTGACGTACTCCTTTTCCTATTTGGAACCAGTCTTTTTATTTGAAAGCTTTATACAGTCAGCAAAAACAAGACTGGGAGCTGACTATGGCTCAGATCATGAACTTCCTATTGCAAAATTCAGACTTAAATTGAAGAAAGTAGGAAAAACCACCAGACCATTCAGGTACGACCTAAATAAAATCCCTTACAATTATACAAAAGAAGAGACAAGTAGATTCAAGGGATTAGATCTCTAACAGACAGATTGCCTGAGGAGGTTCATGACACTATACAGGAGGCAGTGATCAAAACTATCCCAGAGAAAAAGAAATTCAAAAAGGCAAAGAGGTTTTCTGAGGAGGCCCTATAAATAGCTGAGAAAAGAAGGGAAGCTAAAGGCAAAGGAGAAAAGGAAAGATATATCCATCTGAATGCAAAGCTCCAAAGAATAGCAAGGAGAGATAAGAAGGCATTCAGTGACGTGTGAAAAAATAGAGAAAAACAATAGAATTAGAAAGACTAGAGATCTCTTCTAGAAAATTAGAGATACCAGGGGAACACTTCATGCAAAGATGGGCACAATAAAGGATAGAAATGGTACGGACCTATCAGAAGCAGAGAATATTAATAAGATGTGGCAAGGATACAACAGAAGAGCCATATAAAAACAGATCTTAATGACCTAGATAACCACAATGGTGCGATCACTCACCTAGAGTCAGACATCTTAGAGGGGGAAACCAAGTGGGCCTTAGGAAGCATTACTGCAAACAAAGCTAGTGAAGGTGATGGAATTCCAGTTGAGCTATTTCAAAGCCTAAAAGATGTTGCTGTGAAAGTGCTGTGCTAAATATACCAGCAAATTTGGAACACTCAGCCATGGACACAAGGCTGGAAAAGTCAGTTTTCATTCCAGTCCCAAAGAAAAGCAAGGCCAAACAATGTTCAAACTATCACACAAATTTCACTCATCTCACGTGCTGGCAAAGTAATACTCAAAATTTTCCAAGCCAGGCTTCAACAGTACACAAATCAAGAACCTCCAGATGTTCAGGCTGGATTTAGAAAAGGCAGAGGAGAGGAACCAAAGACCAAATTGCCAACATCCTTTGGATCATATAAAAAGCAAGAGATTCCATAAAAAAAAAAAAAAATCTGCTTCATTGACCATGCTAAAGCCTTTGACAATGTGGATCACAACAAACTGTGGGAAATTCTTCAAGAGATGGGAATACCAGACCACCTAACCTGCCTGCTGAGAAATCTGTATGCAAGTAAAAAAGTAACAGTTAGAACCTGATATGGAACAATGGACTGGTTCTGAATTGGGAAATGATTGCTTCGAGGCTGTATATTGTCACCCTACTTATTTAACATCTAAGCAGAGTACATCATGTGAAATGCCAAGCTGGATGAAGCATAAGTGGGAATTAGGATTGCAGGGAGAAATATCAATACCCTCAGATATGCACATAGTACCACCCTATGGCAGAAAGTGAAGAGAAACTAAAGAGCCTGTTGATGAAAGTGAAAGAGGAGACTGGAAAAGCTGACTTCAAACTCAACAATCAAAAAATGAAGATTATGGTGTCTTATTTCATCATTTCATGGCAAATAGATGAGGAAACAATGGAAGCATTGACAAACTATTTTCTTGGGCTCCAAAATCACTGCAGATGGTGACTGAAGCCATGAAATTAAAAGATGCTTATTTCTTGGAAGGAAAGCTGTGGCAAAACTAGACAGCATACTAAAACGCTTAGACATTACTTTGCTGACAAAGATTCATATAGTTAAGTCTATGATTTTTTCCAGTAGTCATGTATGGATGTAAAAGTTGGACCATAAAGGAAGCTGTACCTGATGAATGGATGCTTTTGAACTCTGATGTTGGAGAAGACTCTTGAGAGTCTATTGGACTGAAAAGAGATCAAACCAATCATTTCTAAAGGAAATCAGTCCCAAATAGTCATTGGAAGGACTGACACTGAAGCTGAAGCTTCAGTACTTCGGCCATTTGATGCAAAGAGCTGACTCATTTGAAAAAACCCTGTTGCTGGAAAAGAATGAATGTAGGAGGAGAAGAGGATGACAGAGGATGTAATGGTGGATGGCATCACCCACTCAATGAACATAAATTTGAGTGAGCTCTGGGAGCTGATGTACTGGAAGCCTGGCATGTTGCAGTTCATGTGGCTGCAAAGAGTCAGACACATTGAGCAACTGAACTGAACCGAAGGGGTATGAAGTAAAGTGATGTCTGTGATGCTTGTCTGTACACTTAACCTCTTCCTCCATGGTGAGTCTGCATCATGTTCAAAGTAGCAAATCATCTCCAGTAATGTGAGGGAGACTGGAGAAAAAAGACAGAAAAAAGCAGGGTCCATGAGTAACTGAGGATATTCATCACACCACTCCATTATGGAGAAAAAGAAAACTCTATATCCCTTAAAAAATATTATAGGCTTCTATGACATAAAGCTGAAATGCAATCTTAACTAATGCACTCATATTTAGAGGTAAAATAATAAAATTTTGCTAAGGCAGCATTGTTAAGGGCAGACTAGAAAAAGGAACTTTTTAAAATAAGCTGGGCTATAAGAAAACACTGGGACAATAGAAACATGTTTTAACATTGGCCCAGACATTGCTGTTTTGATGGAAAGAGAAACTTAAACACTTTGTCAAGATGAAACCAATAAGATTTGCTGACATGAGAAAAAAGGAAAATTAATGAAGAATTCAAGATCTTGAAATCAGTGATTGGGTGAGTGATGATACCATTAAACAAAACAGGAAGCATGCAGATGGATCAGGACTACTGGGGGGACGATGATGACTTTAGTTTTTGTTGAATTAGATTGAATTGCTGTGAAAGATTTTAACTTGGTTGCCCCATGTAAGGAGAAGTTTGAGTCTGTTCAGCAAGTGAAACAGATTCTTTATGAGCATAATATCTTTTCTCTTAAATTTTCCTAAACCATTAGAGAAAGTTATGCGTGTGGTCATAATGCAGCATTTAGGGTTTACACTTGTAATGGATGGTGGTTTTCTGTTTTGTTTTGTTTTCATTTACCACATACAGAGGATATATTTGTGTAGTCAACTGATACTTTGGTTTTTTTATATTTCCTAGCTTAACCATTATAAACAAAATATATTGACTTGGCACTCTTTCATATAGTGTCATTCACAGATGACTATAATCCTTTATATCTCATACTCTTCTACTTATCTATTAGAATATAGAAAATACATATAGGTTAGACATAAATTTCATGTTCTTCCTTCTCAATTCTTATGTTTGACATTATTAAGGAAATTCTTTTTTAAAATGTTAAAATCCAGATTTTCATCAAAAATCATAAAAAACCTTTTACTCAAATTAATTTGTATTTTGTTATAAAATAACTTTCATATTTTTTACATTCTTATTTACACCATATATAAAAATAAACCTCCTAAAGATTTTGGTATATTTATAAATTTGAACATTTTTCTGGTTAAATGCCAGAATCGAGCATCTATGTTCATTATTTAATTCCCCTTCTTTTATTTTTTTAATCTCGGTTGTTCCTGCTTTGTGATTTTTACCCCAGGTGCAAACAAATACATGTGGGTCCAGCCAAGTCTTTGTGTGATTGATCTCTTGATTTCCTGACAGCTCACAATGTATCTAGTAATTATGCTGTTCAGACATGGAGATTGCATTATCTCAAATTGCCTGGAATGATAACAATTTATCAAACTTGCTGCAAGAAGTTCATCTTCACCTTAAAGTGATCACTTTCCTCCCTGTTAAGTTGCTTGATCTAATAGAATGAGTCCAGAGGGCCTTCATTGACTTCTTTTCCTACTCCTCTCATTTTTATTCTCTTTGGTCATTAAGCAGCTGAAAGAAGACATCAATGTTTTCTGCCTGCATTGTTTATCTTACTCTCTGTCAGTGCCACAGAGATTCAGATTTTATAATCTGATACAAAAGCACAAGCTAAATTACAAGATTTCAGAGTACCTCAGTGAAACTTAAACCTGTTCTATACCATTGAGTTTTCCAAAACATACTTAATTATAAAAGCAGTGTTGTAAAACTAAAAACACTATCAATCAGAGAACTTAGTTTTCAAGCCTATATTATCCTGAGTTTTTAATAATGAGACCAACATTATATATATAGCAGATCTAGGAAAAGAAAGAAAACCAAAATAACAAATTATTACCATGAACAGATTCTTGCTTCTCCATAGTAATCGACTTTACTTCTTATCTTAGTGCCAGTATAATTGACAGTGGCGATATGCACAAATAACTTCACACGGCATTTTGGGACACTGAGAGACAGAAAAGAAATGACCAAGGCTTAGAAATAAATATCATCATCTTGAAAGACAGGTTACAGTTTGTCATGAATCTCCTTTGTCACATGACAAATGATGTGGAGTTTGGTTCTGTAAAGCAGAGTGTGAATGGTTAATTTTACATGTCAACTTGACTGAGCTAAGAGATGCCCAGATAGTTGGTAAAACATTATTTCTAAGTGTGTCTGCGAGGGTATTTCCAGAGGACATTAGCATTTAAATCAGTAGACTAAGGCAAGATCACTTTTGACTAGAACAGTGGACATATATTGATCTGTTGAGGGTCTGAATAGAACAAAAACGCAGAGAAAGCACTGGCTCTTTTTACTTGAGCATGGGCATCCGTCGTCTCCTGCCCTCAGACAACAGTATTCCTGGGGGTCTTTATCCTTGGACCAGGACTTACACTACTGGCCCTCCCCAAATTTTCACACCAGACCTTATTTATACTGAGATGATCCTTTGGTGCTTAGGCTGCTGGACTGGGACTGAATTACACCATTGACTCACCCGATCCTCCAGCTTGCAGACTAGCTCTGGAACTCAGCTTCCATAGGCACAGGAGCCAATTCTCATAATAGATCCCCTCTTCCATATCTACATATAGGCATTTGTTTTGGACTAGGCATATAGTCCATTTCATTGGACTTCACAGATACTGCATTTTATTTTACAAACTGAAGATTTGTGGAAACCATACACATCTATCAGCACCATTTTTCCACTAGTATCTGCACACATGAAGTGTGGCCATGTCACATTTTGGTAACTTAGATATTTCAAACGTTTTCATTATTATGTGTTACAGTGATCTGTGATTAGTGATCTTTGAAGTTACAATTGTAGTTTTGGGTTTTTTTTTACATGTTTTATTGTATGTACTTTTTTATACATAATGCTGTTGCACACTTAATAGATGAAGTTCAGTGTAAAGATTACTTTTACATGCCCTAGAAACTAAGAAACAAATTGTGTAACTTGCTTTATTGCAATATTTATTTTGTTGATCAGGAACTGGACCCATGATGTCTCTGAGGTGTGCCTGTATATATCCGATCAGTTCTGCTTCTCTAGGGAACCCTGAGTCACACACAGGGCTTTTCAAGCCTACCTTAATACAGCTGCCTTATGGTAACTCAGGGCTTCCCAGGTGGTGCTAGTAGTAAGCAATCTGCCGGCCAATACAGGAGACGCAAGAATCGCAGGTGCTTTCCAACATCAAAAATTGGTGAAAGGGAGATGACGGCAGCAAAAATATTGAGAAAGAATATGTGATATTAGAGGGAAAACTGGGACATGTCCCGGAAAACTGCAAATCTGCTGAGGAGGGGGACTTGAATGTGGGTGGAGCCAGTGCACACAGGACTGACCTTTCATGTTTCAAACTGTGTATTGCTAATGCTTATTTTATCATTATGCAAATTCACTGTTTTCATTTAAAATTACTTTAAAAATTTATTTTTCAAATATAGTTGAAATATATTTGTTTTCCTTTCTATTCTAAAACTTGAAATTCCAGATTAAAAAATATCATCAATGTTGCTTAAAGTATCCATAAGAAAATATATTTTTCCTGTTAGATACTTGCAGATTTGGCTTACAATAAATTGTGACTATTTATACACATATATTAAACACCATTATGTCTAAAATAGTCTCCTCACAGTACCATTTTTCTTTCATTATGATAAAGATCACTATACTAAATGATTTTTTTCCCTATGTACTTTTCCTTGGTGTTAGTCTTTAGTCTTGGTTCCAATTTCTTGGCCTTACACTGCATTGTTGTTGTTTTTTTTCTTTACTCTTATATTCCCCAAGAGATGTCAACAAGTGATGTGGTCCTACCACCTAAACTGAACAGAAAGAGCAAGCGAAATAAAACAGAAAGCAACCAGCTGCTGTCATCACGTCTCTCTTCTGTCCACTTTCGAGGCTCATGTGCCTTACCTATTACAGAAAAAAATTACTTGAAAACTTCCCCAACTGCTGTAGAGTAGGGCAAGCACTGTATTCAATTAAAAAAAAAAAGGTAATGGAGTTTTACACAGCACAAAATATTGCTAGAATCCATATCAGGAAAGTCAATAATTAAAGTATATAACGAATTATAGTATAAAACAGATCATGGTATAGTTAGCTCCATAACCTCAGGAACACAGAATTGATTGAACTGAAATTAAACATGCCTAATTTTCTAGTTGTCTTTCTGAAGAAGTTTTAAACCCAGATCGCCTCAGGGGTTCTAGGAGGCAATCAGGTGGAGAAAGACTCCCCTCGGCGCCATTCAGTGTCACTGGTCTTTTACACACCCTGGCAGTTGGACTTGGGAACATGCTGCTCCACAGCAGGTGGGAGTTTTAATGCTCAGTCAGCTTGTGACAGTAGATAGACCAGCAAAAGCAGCCCCTCTGAGGTTTATTTAATGTGAGACAAGCTGTGGTTGTAAGACCTGTAATTGTTGTAGGTGAGGGAGATAAAAGTCAGTTTATAGAGTTAAATCAAAATGAGTCTGAACAGTGGGTTGAAGCACTCATATGGAAATGTATTTACACTTTTTCAATTTTGTTTGCGTTTAAACTTTACATATAATCTTACTCTATCACACATGCCCTTTTACCTATCATTCTGCTTCCAAAGAATACAGAATGTTATATCATCAGTCATCAAAATAGACTAAGAAGACACAAAAAGTTATTGCCATTCTCCTTTTGCAGATAAAAAGGAAAATTGAAGGGAAGGCGAAGTGATTTTTCTCCCTAGATCACTGCAAGAAGTGACTGACAAAACCAAGGGTTCTCAGGTCTCTTGAGACCCATATCCACAAATATGAGCTGGAACTGTGGAATAATAACCTGAGCAGAATTCAAGAAAGCTGTCAGTGAAGCCCAAATTTCTCTTGCTCCTCTGTCAGGAACAAAGAGGGGGGAGAAAAAAAAAAGGCAGACACTATTTGTCAAAATGTGCCTTTTTGTGTTCATTCTAATGATTTTTGAAACAGCAAAAAATCAGCAAAAAGTTCACATTTATAGTTTTTCATAATCGAATTTTAAGTACTTATCATTAAATAACTTATTATAAAATACACTATTGCCCCCTACAAACTTCATTCTAATTCTTTTTGAATTCACTACACTGAAACTCATAATCCTATAATTTAATAATATTTTCCTGATTATGATAACCTCAGGGAAATTTTACTATATTGAAAAATGTAGAAAAGCTCAGTATGTCAACCTAAATTTTATAAACAGATATTGTTATTTTTGAATTAAGCTGATTATTTTCTGTGTATTTTATTTCAAAACAAAATTACTGAACATCTGGTTTCATATGAGAGAGGAAGAGCTGAAATGACTGTTGTTCCCGTCCTTACAAGAAAAATCTACTGGGAAAATTGTAAATTCTCTCTTTTTGAAGCCACAGGTGAAGTGATATCAACAACTAACCCTAAATCTGGAGAGAGACAGACGTTTGTTGGGAGAAACAAAATGCCAAGATTTGTTTTCTTGCTGCTGCTGCTAAGTCACCTCGGTCGTGTCCAACTCTGTGTGACCCCATAGCCAGCAGCGCACCAGGCGCCTCCGTCCATGGGATTTTCCAGGCAAGAACACTGGAGTGGGTAGCCATTGCCTTCTCCACTGCTTACTTGAGGCAACACCAATCATATAAGCCAGTAAAATAATTAAGCTAGAAACGTTTAACAAATTGCTAAGGGCCAAAGTGTTGGATAGTGAAACAGTGTGAAAACTCCAAGGTCTGCAGGCTTATGAGAGTTGTAACCTCTTGCAGGTTTACCTCTGCAAGATTACTGTAGAGAAGATAAGGATAAGTTATTTAGTCACAAAGAGTACAATTTAATCAAAACACGGATCTCCATAAAGAGATGATGAACTTCAGAAATGAAGTTAATAAAAATAAAATATTTCAATTTTAATAGCTCTAAAAGAAAAGTAACTTTGGAGCAAAAGTTAGAACAACATATTATATGCACAGCATGAGAAAAAGTGAAAGGTTTGATTAAAACAGCACAAAAGATGCTAGGAACTAATTGGGAATATAAAACATTCTTATACTATAAATCAAGCCACATAATATTAAATGTAGATTCAGATTATTTCAGAATATATGTTGCAACCCAAGATAATCATTAAAATTCTTGGGAAAGGAGATGGATATATTATCAGAGTTAAAGACAATCATAACCTGCTGCTAGGTTAGAATTTTAAAATACATGAGATAAAAATAATAGATATAAAAGGAGAAAATATTCCACAATCATAATTGGAGACTTCAACACGCCTCTCTCAGTAATTGAGTGACCAATTAGGCAAAAATTTGGTTCAGCTATAGATGACCTGCAAAAGACAACTGACCAATTTATTCTAATTGACATTTGTATAACAATCCACCCAACAGAGTATACATTCTTCTTGAGTGCACATGAAACATTCAGAAAGAAAGACCATGATTCACACTTGACCAGGTTTAAAATAATGTATATTACACACTATATGTTCCTAAAATGTAATATAAGGAAACCTGAAAGCAATAATAGAATGAAATTCTCAAATAATCCCTCTAAATAACCCATAGACTGAAAAGGGAATCTAGAGGAAATTTTTATAATATTTTCAAGTAAGAAAATAATAAAATACAACATATCACAATTTATGGGGTGCAGGT